>CAUYPK010079250.1:0-10153 GCA_963574355.1 Loris lydekkerianus | reverse complement strand
GTCACTTATGGAAGTTCTACTGTATTTCATTCCAGATACTAGGCAGGCATGGAGTCAGCTTCCCCCAAAGCAGAGGGGCTTCCGAATCAAAATTGAGTGATATTCTAAAATACTGAGAAAATTACTTAAGTGCAACTCTGGAAGAGTTAGTGGCTAGATTAGTAAGCAGCTATGTCTAAGCAGGTAATAGAGTGTGATGGATCTGCAAATTGGAATTTTTTTCTCCTGTGATTTGGAACAGATTGAAGCTGTGTGTTCCTTGCAGTAGACTAGTGAAGAAGCTATAACAGTTGTCCTGAAGGGATAAGCTGAGGGCTTTGAGCTTGACCATGGTTGTGGCAGTAGCAATGAGACTAGGCAGAAGTAGGAATATTCAAACATGTTTAGGAATTAAAAAGCAACAGTAAAGAAGCATTTAGATCTGGCTGTGGTAGTGTAGGCTTATTGTCCCAATTACTTAGGAGGCTAAGGTGGAAGAATTGCTTGAGACCAGGAATTAAAGTCCAGTCTGAGCAACATAGTGAAATCCATCACTAAAAATGATAAAATAGCTTTTAAAGCATTCTGGGTTTAATCCAGCTTAATTTATTTTGTTTTTCCAATTGATAAGCTCATAAATTAGGGAAGAAAGGATGCTACAACAGAAGATTGAAGGTAGGGTGGGTTACAGTTACTGAATTATTTTGAACATGTTGGATTTAAGATGTCTTCATGTCAACCTAGAGGAAATTTCAAGTAGACAAGTGGATTTGGAGATATACAGGATGTCCCTGAAGTCACCATCCATAGGGAAAATGGAACAAAATTCTACAAAGAGGTAGCCAACATATTTTGTAAACAATATTTAGTAATAAAAGTACATTTAGCTATAATTTTCCATTTTCCTTATGTATTGTAACTTTAGGTGAAAATAATCA
The DNA here is from genome assembly GCA_963574355.1 of Loris lydekkerianus. Classification (NCBI taxonomy): domain Eukaryota; kingdom Metazoa; phylum Chordata; class Mammalia; order Primates; family Lorisidae; genus Loris; species Loris lydekkerianus. The sequence goes on along the minus strand of CAUYPK010079250.1, from coordinate 9,236 downwards.
GTATTATATTTAGGCTAATGGCAGAAATAGAATTATCATCATTAAGGACAGGAGTAGGGTAAGAGAAACCACCTGCCTAATGTAATGTACAGAATTCAGGTGATGGGTGCCCTAAAAATGCAGACATCACAGCATATACAATTGACATATGTAACAAAATACCATCAATACCCCTATATCTATTGAAATAAAAGAAAAATTTTCATTAAGAGCAAAAACTATATTAGACAAAACTTGTAATGAAAGCTTGAGCACTAACTTTAACAAAGCCTATATGTTGTTTGTTCTCTAAGTTAATTGTTAAATGAGGTAGTAGTTGTGGTTTTGATATCGTAGTCTCAATCTATTCTTGTTGTCATTTGAATTTCTCAAATTGATGAACTATTATGTCATTAAATATGAAACATCCAATTTCTAATCAAAACATCAGTTTATTGTATCTTCAACAAGAAGCAGTACAATTAAACAAAGTATGCACCTAAGTCGTCTACACAGTGTTGCCATCTTAACGGTAGCTTGTCTATGTCAGCAACAAAGAAGCCTGAAGAGCGAGTGGAAATGAAATCATGAAAGATATTTTTCACAGCTTATTGGTAATTGAATATTTTTCCTTGCAAGAAGTGGTCAAAAGCCTGGAAGAAGTGGTAGTCTATTGCTATGAGGTCTGGTGAATAATGGTTGTCAAAGAAATTCCAAGCTCAACTTCTATACTTTGAGCAGCTCTGTTTGTACAACATGTGGTTGAGTGTTGTCTTGGAAAAGGATTGGCCTGTTTCCATTAAAAAAATCTTGCCTATCTAATCACATGCCCAGTCATCATTCTCTGCAATTTCTTTTTTTTTTTTTATTAAATCATAGCTGTGTACATTAATGAAATCATGGGGTACAATGTGCTGGTTTGATATACAATTTGAAATTTTTAATCAAACTGGTTAACATAGTCTTTGTGGCATTTTCTTAGTTATTGTGTTCAGACATTTTTTCTTGCTGGAGACATCCATTGTAATCAATTGACCACGTTTCATGATGCTGTGGTGAATAACACCAGTGTTGGACCATCACATACCAGTAGCATTACTGGAGTAATATTTGGTTTTAGATACTTCATGTTTATCTAGCCATTGTAGCCAATGCTTGGGACAAAAACAATCCATTATTCATCACACATAATAAATAATATGAGGTAGAAATGGTTCACTTTGATGATTCCCTTTGAGATAATTTATTTTATGATGCTCATTTAATTTATATGCAATCTGTCTATCCATCTTCTTTACCTTGATGATTTATCTCAAATGGTCCAATATTATTGGAATAGTAATTGCATGCAGCTAATTCAGGCATAGGTTGAGAGATGGATTTGCTTCCATTTAAGCATTTGGATCATCATTTCCCTCCTTAGTCTCAAATAGTTCACACAGCTCATTTTCAAAATTAAAATCACCACATCAGAACATCTCAAATCATCCATGTACTGTGCCCTCATCAGCCACCCCTTTTGTTGATATTTTGTGCTGTTTTGAATTTATTCCACAATGAAACTCTTATTCAAAAATAATACAAAGTTATATCTGAGTACCTTCCAATAGCAATAAAAGATTATTACAAACAAGAAAAAAAAATAACAAAACCTTTTGACTTCACCATGGTTTCACAAAAATTACTCTTAAAAAAATTGAAAAATAATCACAAGCCAAAATGTGTTTAAAAGAAAGAGGATGTACCTTCACAATAAAAATAAGACAAGAAGTGTCAAAGTAAAATGTCAGAGATATCAACTGTCAAGCAGATCTTATGGAAATCAGACATTTTGTGCTTAGTAACCTTATACTTTATGTGTGATTTTATGTAGCTGCCTGATTAGCTATACTGTAAATTCACAATTGCAGTCAAAATTCTTGGGCCCAGCATGGAAAACAAAACAAAACAAAACAAAATTTAAAAAAACAAACAAACAAACAAAAAAAACACAAGATACCGAGCACCCTTTCCCAATAGTCTCTTAACAGGAAATTTTCCTGTATTTGTAGAAGCAAAATTTCCTAATGGGTAAATATGAAGTCTCTTTGAGGATAATCCATTCAACATATACATTTGTCTTTTTAAATGGTGCATTCGTTTTCTAATACTGCTGTAATAAATTATTACAAACTTAGTGGTTTAAAACAACACAATTGTATCATCTTACAGATCTGGAGTTCATAAGTCTTAAAACCAAAATGTCAGCAGGGCTGTGTTCTTTCTGGAAGCTCTGTGGGAGAATTTGTTTCCTTGGCTTTTCTAGCTTTTGTAGGCTACCTGCATTCCTTGGCTTATGGCCCCTTCCCATATCACCTTGACCTCTCCTTCTGTCTTCACATCTTTTATTCTGACACTTCTGCTGCTCTCTTTCACTTATAAGGACCCCTACCATCACATTGAACCAACCTGGGTAACCTAGGATAATCTCTCCAGCTCAAAATCAGCTGGTTAGCAACCTAAGTTTCCCACTGTCATGTACTGTGTGAGGACTGATTTACAGGTTCTGTGGAGTAGCCTACTGACATCTTTGTGGGCTATCCTTCTGCCTACCAGTGTGGGCCTGTGTAACCAGGACAGACTTTGTGACCCTCCTTTTCTTGCTGCAGCTGCTTGGGTCAGGGTAGGGAGTTGAAATCACTGGAACAATCTGTAGCTGGCACAAGTCAAAGACTGCTGAGTACCTGAAGTGTACAGTTATAGAGAGCCTGGCCTTGCTCACTCATTTCAGGCCATGTACATTCTGTTTAGTAAACAAAGAAAAAAGGGGTTTGCAGATACAAAGGGGCAGAGGCAAGAGATAGACAAGGAATAACATTGTTATCTGCTGATGTTTAAGTCACTGGATATACAGCCCAGGGTTCTTTGTTTTCTGTTTGTGGAGGTTCACCCACGTAACTATTGTCGCATTGAAAGAAAACCATTTCACCTGGGCCTTGAGTGGATTTCGGCTCCTTGTTACTACAAGTTCCCTGTCTCAGACTGTTTATGTATATGTGAAGTAATTAATCATTGACTATAGAATTGAGAAATAGAAAATAGTTAAAACTTGGGCTTGAATTTAGTTTCCCCCTCTGCCATTTTCTTTCCAATATATCTTTCAAGACCAATAATAACAGAGAGGTAAACAACATTCTTGCTGCAGACTGAGATGTTTGATGGTCCCTGTCACTTTCACTGACTATTAGGTTCATTTTGCAGTGAAGCAATTTAAAATAAACACCATTTTATTCTCTTTAGATCATCTCTTTTGATAAAGAAAAATGAAGACTTTGGGCCTGGGAGTATTCAAAATTTATAACGTGTATAGTAGCTGGCCAGTTTCTGTGAATAAAACATGACGATTAAATACAGACTAAAGACCCTTTCCTTACTAAGCTTATGGAGCGTGACAAGCTCATTCCTCAGCAGCCTCACCCTCCATGACCTTGGAATATTCACCCCTGGAACACCTCTGGGTTCCCTTTTGGACTGAGAGGAGAGTCAGATATAGACAGACAGTCCACAGCAGCAAAGTAACGGGATTTAGACCACTTCTCATCAGAAAATCACTGCCTCTAAGCTGAGGTTCAAAGTGATACCTATTGTTTTTTTAAATTATATTTTAATATAATAAATAGTTTTGTTGTGGTATAATTTACAAATCATAAATTCACCTGCTTTAATTTAATCCTTTTTAGTATGTTTAAAGCAGTGGTTCTCAACCTGTGGGTCGCGACCCCTTTGTAACAATGAAAATACACCCTGTATATCAGATATTTACATTATGATTCATAACAGTAGCAAAATTACAGTTATGAAGTAGCAATGAAAATAATTTTATCGTTGGGGGTCACCAAAACATGAGAAACTGTATTAAGGAGTCACGAAATTAGAAAGGTTGAGAACCACTGATTTAGAAAGTTGTAAAACCAACACCACAATCTCACAATCTCTTTTACAATATTTCTGCTCCCTTGAGCGGTGCCTGTGGCTCAAATGAGTAGGGCACCGGCCCATATACCGAAGGTGGTGGATTCAAACCCAGCCCAGGCCAAAAACTGCAAAAAAAAAAAAAAATTCTGCTCCCTCCCCTGCAAATCAAACTCATGTTCATTTACAGTCACTTTTCCATTCCTACCCCCAGCCCTGGGCAGCCACTAGTTGAATTTCTATATATATACATTTGGCTTTTCTGGGAACTTTATAGAAATGGGATCATCAAAGACAGCCTTTTTCGTCCTTTTGTTTTTCATGTAACATCACATCTCTGAGGTTTATCCTGCTGTGGATGTGTTAACCCTCCACATTTTATACATCCATTCACTAAAACTATAAACTTTTATTACTAAATTATGCTCAGAAAACATATTCTGAGGAACCTTTTAGATATAGTTAGATTTGGTGTATCCAGGATGAATTCATGTTTGCCCTTTATTATATTTGGGGATTCTTAGGTAAGCATTCCTTCCCTACCATGGTCTCAAAGCTTTGCTCAGCCTGAATCTTCTGATTAGGGGTCTCGGGTATACTGACTCTGAGCTCAATCTTTCCCAACCCACATCCATAAGGCTGAAACCAACATTTAGAGGCAAGAAAATCCTGGACTGATCAGAAAAATGCTTACCCCCTGAGACTCATCTGAGGGTGGCATAAGTAGAGGGTCTCTGCTGCTGAGTGTTCCACACACTTAGCAAAAACATTTGAGACTATCTCGCTTCTCAGGCCTGTCAGGCTTCCTCAATTTTGGTGAATTAAAAATTGTGCCTATCTGTATTTCTAGTGTGCATCGAATGTAAGAGCCCTGCAAATATTGTGTTATATGTGGTAGAAAGAAAGTTCATGTTCAAATGCTTGATGTCCACCCTGTATAACTGGCTCTTATTTCCTCTGCTTCCCTCATTGAGCAAGTAATATGTGCCAGGCCACTTGCATACATTGTCTATATCCCTGCAATGATCTCTAGAATTTAGCTACTATTATACTTATTTTTCAAATGGGGAAATTGAAACTCACACAAATTATTATATTTGTGCAAAATCATCCAAATGGTAAAGTCCCATTGTGAGGTCGTCTTCCCTAAGGCTGGTTCTCCTTACACTCTCACAAGCTAAGTTTTAAAAGTGTCATATAAAAAGGTAGGCAGGGGAGGGGGGGAATTTAATTTATTATGGTAGAGTGACAATGGGAAAAGTAGCAGATGGTTAAAACAGGCATGTACCAGTGAATTTGAGAGGATGGAAATGGGACAGAGACTGGATAGGTATCAGGATCAGGGAAATGGGAAAAGGCATAAGAGAAAAGGGACCCATGCGTTCAGCTTGAAGTTGCTCCCAAGGTGGTGATTCTTCGAACCTCTGTTGCTCTATTCTGTACCATTGATGGCTTATACCCTATCTACATAAACAGTTGCAAGGATCAGATGGTTCTTAAAAGGTAGTAAATAATTAATAGTCTATTCTGTCATATTGAAATAGGTGATAAATGGAAATATAAAATATTAAGAGACGTCCCAGGATCTTAGATGCTGTGAAAGTTAGGGGAATAAATTCTGAAGCATAGAACTACTTTACCATTTGCTCTTATCAGTAAACTACTTGGCTTCCTAACTTTGACTTCCATGTCTTCCTCTGCCCAAATATTTGTCACACATTTCACTTGCTTGAATCCTGCTCACCTTCATTTCTTCACATGAAGATCAGGTTCTCCAAGAGTCTTCCTCTGATCACCTTCATTAAAGTAGGTCATTCCTTTTTTTTTTTTTTTCTTTTGTTTAATTAAATTATCAGAACAGTTCAACTCCTCCAAGGAAAGTCATTCCCTTTCTTAAAGCATCTGGTCTTCACCTCCAGATCCTTGATCACAATTCGTAATGTTGTATTCATTTATTGACTTGTTCACTGTCTGTGTTGGCCCTTGCCAATTTCACTACAAGTTACCTGGGGGTAGGAAGCAAGCATGTTTTGATCACCAATATATGACCACCTGCTGGAGTAATATTTAGTACTATCTACTTGTCAGTGAATCATGAACCAAATCAGCAGTAAAACAGAGGTCAGGCTCTAAGCAGTACCTTCAAAGCCCCTTTTTAAGTTCTTCAAATATTGAAGGGGCTTGTTACTTTGTGGAAGTTAGGAAAACTCTTCTTAAAGACCATCAGGTTCCTGGGCACAGGGGTTGAGTTGTCCCCCACCTGCTTCCATCTCTTCAGCTGAGATTGATTTAGTTGGAAGCTCTCTAACCTGTCACTGCCTGAGGTCCAAAAAGCTATTGCCTCTGGGGAGACAAGTTAGCTTATCCTGGGCCTTTCTACCCAGGCACCCCAGAGTAAACACCTCTAAAATATCCAAAGAAGAAATAGTTTAAATTGTAAAAGAAACAGCCCCATTGTTCTACCATTCTTTTTTGTTTATTCTTTTTAAAGCTAATATTTACATCTTCTTCAAATGAAATGCAGGAGCTTTCATGGGGCAAAGGTTAAAAAAAATAATAAATTAAAAATAAGATAAAATAAAATAAAAGTAGAAAATACTTCCTTGGATAGGAAGCATCCAGAACACTAGATGAACACTCAAACATTAAAGAGATGTTGTGATCTTTAATGCATTATCCTGAGCGAGGAAAGGCAGACTTCCAAATCAGTTTTCTTATCCTGCCCTGTTAATCTCAGAGAGAGGAAAGATTTAAAGCATTATCACGGGGCACTGACAGATAAATCCCACTGAGTGAGTAAAGCAATTGCTTTTTCCTGGAACTCTGGTGACAGCCATTTCTATACTATTATGAGAAATACTATTAATAGTTAGGTTATGCACAGTAATTGTCCCTTTCCCCAGTGATCACCCAGAGATTATTTGTATACTGCTGAAGCTCCAGGGCAACTGAGTGGAATCAGACCTCCCACTAGCCTTTTCCTGCTCTTCTGAGGAAGATGAAGTCAGTGCAAACCTCACGGCTGAAGCTACCACTTGGGAGTTGCAGAGAAACCCAGAAATGAGTCATTCTGTGGTGACCGAGACAAAGTTGCTGGAGGTCAATTCCCTGGAAAGATCTGCAGTGATTGATGTGACTTTATGTTTTCTGATCAGAACAAGTTTCCCTTCATTTCTGTGAGGAAGGCACTTGTTTTCTCGTGAACAGGTAAGCCACTGCCCCTAAGTTAAATCATTTATTTTCTAATTCACCTTTTTCTGGTCTTTTCCCCACGTGTTGATAATTAGATTAGCACTTAAATGTATATTCTAAGAGAAGATGTAGATAATTAGAATACAAGGTAAAATCATTTAAATATAACTCTCTCTATCTATATATATATAGTTATATATATGGAGAGAAAGAGAGAGATATTTAGATATATGTAGTAAACATTTGCGGAAGCAGCATAATTTAGCCACTGCCCCTAAGTTAAATCATTTATTTTCTAATTCACCTTTTTCTGGTCTTTTCCCCACGTGGTGATAATTAGATTAGCACTTACATGTATATTCTAAGAGAAGATGTAGATAATTAGAATTCAAGGTAAAATCATTTAAATATAACTATATACTGTACTCCGCTGATAGTGAAGATGAGAGGGCCAAATACACATCTGGTCCAACTGATACCTCTCCTCCTTAGCATTTCTTATAGACTCTGCACTCAAAGCAGCATGAAGCATAGCCCGTGGTCAGTTTACTGTGAGAGGATAATGAGTTGATAATTGCATACAGGTTTACAGGTCCCAGGGCCTTACCCTGAGAGCCCACTGGTAAAGTGAGAGTTTGTTTCCTGTTTACTTAACATCTACTTTTAATTAGTGAATGAAATAGAGTGTTAGAGTTTAATGAATAAGAAAAAAATGAAACTTATGTGAGTGCTGGTAGGCTTGTGATATATGAGATTAAAAATTTCAAGTACAATATAAAAATTTCAAAATCTATTATGCTTATAGTTTATAAAACATACATGAAATTTTTCCATGAGGATGACTTTGTAACAGGCTAAATAGCTCCTTTCATTGACCACATCTTTATTTTCTTTTGTGGGTTTTTATTTTGCATTTGTAGAAGTTTATATTGAAAAGTCACTTTTTCTATTCATTTCACAGACTCTTTTTTTTTTTTTTTTTTTGTACTTCTTTTTCACCCTTCTCTGTCAGGTAGATTCAGTTAAAAGGGATGTTTGTAGTTTTATACCCGCTGGATAAATTATAAGAATAATGTAAAACAGCTGCAAAAAAGACATTTTTGATAGAAGAAGATTGGAAAGTTTTTGAGTGAATTTTTGTGAATTGAATGTTGGCAAGAAATCATGCATTTTCTCTGTATCTAGGTAACATTCATTTATACATTTTTCTGAAAATGGAAATAATTCATTAACATTCTCAATCATTAGTATTAATGACTAATAATTTTAATGTAGCTTAAGACTTTGGGAGAAAGGGAGGGGAGGTAGAGGGAAGGTAGGTGGAAGGAGGAGAGTTGGTGAGAATACACTTGTGGTGCATATTACAATGGTATATGTGAAACTTAGTAAATGTGGAATGTAAATGTCTTAACATAATAACTGTGACATTGCCAGGAAGGCTATGTTAACCAGTGTGATATAAACGTGTCAACTGGTCTGTGAAACTAGCGTATGATGCCCCATGATCATATCAATGTACACAGCTATGATTTAATTAAAAAAAAAAAAAACAGACTTTGGAAATTTATTCATTTAGCAACTACATATATATTTGCATGCATATGTATATACACACATCTGTATATGCATGTAGATAAGTATATTTGTGTGTATGTGGATGTGAGATATATACATATATATGCATATTTATATATATGTATACACACACATTGTGCCAGGCAATATGCTAGATGGCATATAATACACAGACCCTTAAATTACAGTTCTTGCTTCCTGTAGTTTGCTGACTAAATGAAGAGGTGACATGAAATAAGTGCAGTACACAGGAGTATACATGCGGTAGAATGTTAACCTGTAGTTGACCATAGTTGACCACCTGCCTAAATTGACCACCTTCTTAAATTGTTATAATTTTCCTAGACTGGACATGCCCCTCATGTACATATTCACACAGTAGGCCTAGTTCCTTATGTTGACCACCTCTGTATGTTGACCACTTTGTTACAGTCCCTTGGCTGGTCAACTTACGGAGGTTCCTCAGAAATGTTTTTTATTGAGTTTTCAGAGTCTTTCTGCTGAGCTAGGAGACCTGTGGTTAGGTTCTTGGAGTTTCC
>CAUYPK010079248.1:0-11085 GCA_963574355.1 Loris lydekkerianus | reverse complement strand
TCTCACTTTATGGCCCTTTGGTAGAGTGCCGTGGCATCACACAGCTCACAGCAACCTCCAGCTCCTGGGCTTAAGCGATTCTCTTGCCTCAGCCTCCAGAGTAGCTGGGACTACAGGCGCCCGCCACAACGCCCGGCTATTGCAGTTTGGCTGGGGCTGGGTTTGAACCCGCCACCCTCGGCATATGGGACCGGCGCCCTACTCACTGAGCCACAGGCGCCGCCCTTATGGTGATTATTTTTAAGGGAAAACTAGTGAATTGTTGGGACTCATCCCTGACCCATTCCTGTAATTGACAGTACCTTTCCATTTGAGTTAAATGGACTTTAACCAGCTGTGCACCCAGTTATTTATTGGTGCATGTCTCAGATTGGGCTCCCCCAGCAGCAGACCCTAAGTCAAAGGTGTGAATTCAACAGATTGACTTGGGAGGTGATCAGAGGAAGGGACAGTGGGGGAGAGGGGTGTGGGACAGAGGAGGGAAAGTATAGGGTGTCTTATGGAGCAGCTTACTGCTGTTGGCAACTGGGGAACTCCTGGTGGGCAGCATGAAACACACTGCATGGTTCTCCCACCTGAGGGAAGGGAGGAGGTTGGGGGATTTATCCACTAATTCTGCTCTTTTGTTGCTTGAAGGCTGCTTTGGGGGACATTTGCTCTCCAAATCTTCCAGCCTGCATGCAAGGACACTCAGGGGAGAGTGGCAGGTGCTTGCAGTAGGAAGTCATCACCTTGCACGGGAATGCTGAGGGCCTAGGGGATGGATGTGGGTCAGGAATTGAGAGTTTTAGTGCAAGCTTAAAAATCCACATCCTGCAGCACTTAGTACATCCATGTCTATAATGATGTGTTTCTGTATTTGTCTTTCTCTCCAGACCGTGAACTCTCTGAGGGCAGGGCCATGTCTTGTTTTCATTCTCACTGTCTAGCACAAACCTGGCCTGAGACAACCACTTAGTAAACACCTGCTGACCGTATGGATGAATGAGTGAGGGGATATGATAGCAAAGACCTGAAAATGCCCAGGACAGGGATTGCAAACTCAAATACCTACAAGGGCAAGGGGGACGACGAAATGAGTAACAAGGGCGAAAAAGAAGACACAGGGGGTGGGGGGAGGGTTGTTGGGACTTGGGGGACTCGTGTCTTTTCTCTAGGGACAGGTGCTATACAGCACTGGGTGACGATCACCATGTGGGAATCAGACCCATCGTGGCTGAACCTCCTGACTTAAAAAAAAAGAAAAGGCAGGGGGCGGCACCTGTGGCTCAAAGGAGTAGGGCACCAGCCCCATATACCGGAGGTGGTGGGTTCAAATCCAGCCCTGGCCAAAAAAAAAAAGAAAGGAAAGGCAGGAGTCTATATTTTTATGTGAAATGTATTGATTTTTAAACATAGAAAATGCCTTAAAATATTTTGCAAACAAGAGACAGGTTCCTTAAAACACATCTGGGTGACGTAATTCATTGCCAGGCATCCGTGGTCACCTGGTTACACAGACTAGGAGAAAGCGTAGGGTACTTCCAGAGAGAGGTATGGACTTCCCAGGTCCCCAAATGTCCCCACAAGGATGTGCTTTCTAGTCCTCCTGGATTAATAGCATAGAGAATAGGCTGGTAGGTTCCTGAACTTCCTTAGCTAGCACTGGTCAACTTGGGGAAAACCCTTCTCTTTTCTGTCTGTAAAGTAGATACTGAAAGCCTGATTTGTTTTGTGGTGAGAGTTAATACACTGATAAGCATGGCAGTCTTTTGTAAACTCTCAGTCAAGGTGGGTTGGTGCCCTTCCAGAACTCTCTTTGCTCCAGGAGAAAGCTAACTTTTTGGCTTAGGGTTCTTCTAGGTTCTTTTCTCACTGGTGTCCTGAGCCCTCTGGGTCTTCTGTGGCTGTCAGGCTCCCATCTGCTGGTCTTTGTTATAAACAGCAGGTGCCTGGCAGCCAGGTGAGTGGTGTGCTCAGCTGTCATTTCAGCTGCATCTCTGGGATGCTACCTCTGGGACCACTCAGCCTGGGTTCCCAGACTGGAGTTATAAGTCAAGGAGGCAAATACAAAACCAGTTCCTGCTTTTGAGGAGTTCACAACAGAGGGGAAGATAGACCCTACTCCACAGTCACACAAATGCTAGGGGTGGTGGCACTTCTTTACCAAGCCCCAGTTCTTGCCTTCATGGGCATGCAGCCAGACTACATTTCCCAGAACCCTTTGCAGTTAGCTGAGATCATGTGACTAATTCTAACCAATGGACCATGGGCAGAAGCAATTAGGCCAATTCCTAGTATGGCTCATAATAAGCACCTGTGCAGTTCTCAACATTCTTTTTTTCTCTAAGGAGGTCCTTAGAGGAGGGTGGAGTAGCAAGATGGAAAGAACCTGGGTCTCTGAATGACTGCATAGAACAAAAATTTCCACTTTTCTAAGTTGTCTGTGTTTTACTATGATGTGAAAAATAAGCTTTATGGTGTTACACTACTGAGATGTTGGGGTTGTTTGTAACACCATTTAGTCTACTTTGATACAGTGTCTTTTGGAGAAGTGTTGTGCAGAATACCTTGGGAACCCCTGGATCTCCTTAGGAGGGCTCTCTATTGAAGGAAGAACCATACCCTGAGCTCATTAAGGAAAGTGGTAGGCTCTCTAAAAGGGCAAGAGAAGTGTTCATCTGGGGAGTTGGGCAGATCTGCACTCACTTTAATATTAAATTAATCACAGTTAAATAGATTTTGTGATGCCCCTTGAGATGAATAGAAAGAACTTCATGCAGAATAGTGGTCCCAAATTGTGGGTGAGAATTGCATTTTGCATCCACCAGGAATTCTCAGTGGGATACTTACAGTGGAGCGGGTTTGGGTTTGACCCCTCTCCTTCAGGGAGAGCTAAAGACCACGAGTTCCTTCTGTAAAATGGTTTTACTTTGAAAGTCATTTCTTTTGCTCATGATTCAAACAGTTTACAGTAGGACTTAAGTTCATAAGGCAGTTAAAGATCATTGAGATTGAAACTGTACCAGAAACTTCTGTCCTGCCACGAGGGGTCTGGGACAGGGAATGTTTATTCTCCATCTAGTGCATGGGGGCACAGATGCTGCAGAAGGAAAGGGGGAGTAGTTCAGTCCCACATCATCTGGGGGCAAATGTGTCCAAGGAGTCAAGGTCTTTGCTACATGTTTATATCATCAAGATATAGGAAAACATATAAAAAATTCAGAGAATATGGTTCTGCTTTACCCAATGTTCAGATTAGAGGCTTTAGAAACCAACTTTAGCTAACTCTGACAAAATAGAGGCTGTTGGAGCTCTCCAAATGGATGGAGGCTGGGAATCAAGGTGTCAAAATCAAGGCAGCTCTGAGGGTAGAAATCAGGAACAATGTGGGATAGCTCCACATATTTTTGCAGTTTCCTTGTCCTTTTGCTCAAAATTTAAATCACAAGGAAGGGAACCCAGCTATACAGAGTCAAGATGGCACAGGACACTCCCCAAGAAATAGCTATACAGACTTCTTTGACCCCAGGACAAAGGGAGATAAACAGCCTTCACCATTCTCATAGGTTGTTAGACTTGCCAAGTGCAGCAGCTGTCCCCCAGTCCCACAACTGTTCTAGACACACTGAAATTCACCAATAAAACATGGTTGTAGTGATAGCTACAAAGCCTGGGAAACTCACAGGTGAATTTTCCAGATCTAGCATAACTCAGTAGGTCCATACCTCAAAGCTGCTGAGGACTATTCCTGAGGTGGGATGGCTTAGCCCTGTTTGCTCTTTCCTTCCCCAAACAGGGAAAACAGCCCACCCTTTAGTGCCTTTTTGTCATAGAGAGTGACAGCTCCGTGGCAAGGTGCTTCATCATCTCTCAAAATTAAAAAGTAATTCCAAGGCAATATTTGTGCCTGGATGTATGAGAGTACATCTGGTTAGTAATTACTTTTGCCTATGATGGGAAAAGGAAGTGCAGATGCTCCTTGACTTACAATGTGTTTACCTCTTGATAAACTCATCATAATTTGAAAATATAATAATGCATTTAAATGCATTTAATACACCTGACCTACCAAACATTATAAATTAGCCTAGCCACCTTCAATGTGTTCAGACACGTATAGCAGCCAACATTAGGCAAAATCATCTAGCACAAAGACTATTTTATAATAAAGTGCTAAATAGTTCATGTAATTTGTTGAATACTATACTGAAAGTGAAAAATAGAATGGTTACATGGACATTCACACTATGGTTTCTATTGAATGTGTATTGCTTCTGTACCATTGTAAAGTCAAAAATTCATTAAGTCAAACTGTGGTTATTCAGAGAACATCTGTATTTGCAGGGACACAAGTGACCAGATGGTTCTGAGAGGAGCCCATACCCTCTGACCCCTCTGCTGCCACTTCTGGGATCTCCAAGGAATTAGGGACAAGAGCCTCAGAAAAGCAGCCTGAGCCAGACTCTCTGAATAAAGAAGCACTGGATTATCCTGTTAAATGCACCCAGACCTAATTTTTAAGATGTTAGTGTTTTATCAAGGCCTTCTACTGAGTGCTTCACGGTTTGGTCTCCTGAACTTAGAATCAGAACCCATGCATCTCTTTGTAAACAGACCCATTTCTGAACGTGAATCAGAGTGGCTCTTTCAGAGCAAAAAAAGGCCAAATCAGAGCAAAGATCCCTTTGAGAGGATGAAAGAGAAGACTTGAAGGGCAGTCTTGGTGGTGTTTTGCACCCTCTTTAAATGTTCATTAGTGTGATACTAATTACTTCCTTATCCCTCAAGGCATTTATAGAGCATCTTCAGCATGTGAGGCATGGAGAAGGACAGATGCAAACACAAAGCAGCTCTGAACCCTGTCTTACTTTTTTTGAGACCAAGTCTCACTTTGTCACCTTCAGTAGGGTGCTGTGGCATCATAGCTCACAGCAACCTCCAACTCTTGGGCTCAAGCAGTTCTCTTGCTTCAGCCTCCTTAGTAGCTGGGACTACAGGCACCTGCCACAATGCCCAGCTATTTTTAGAGACGGGGGTCTCCCTCCGGCTCAGGCTGGTCTCGAACCTGTGAGCTCAGGCAATCCACCTGCTTTGGCTTCCCAGAAGGCTAGGATTATAGGCCTGAGCCACCATGCCTGGCCTGAACCCTACTTTTAAAGGCATTATAAACTGGAGATGGTAATAATAGGTAACAATTATAGGGTTTCATACAGTTTGCAAGGTATGTTTTGTGAATGTTGTATCACTACTGATCACAGATAGAATTTTTCTGGTATTTTTTTCTGTTGAGTGTCATGAGTACATGAGGAAATTGAAATTTGGAGAGATTAAATAGCATCCAAGTTCACATAGCTTGTCCATGAAGAGATTAAACTTGAACTTGGATCCTTGGCCTTATTGCCTATGTAGTCTTGGAGAAAGATGTGTCTACAAGTGACATGATAAATGGCAGGAATATTAGAGACAAAGAAAGGAGGAGGGTGATAACTGAGTACTAACCATGGGACACTGAGAATGAGGTGTGGTGTTGGAGTGGGGGGTATACTCCTTCAACTCTCTGCCTCCTTTCTTTAACTCTTTATCTACCCTGCTGCATAAATGATCTTTCCATAGCATCAATATGGCTGGATCACATCTAAGCTTAGACTTCTCTATTGGTTTCCCAGACTTTCCTCTTGCCTCCATGGGAAAGTTTGTGTTGGACACTGAAGATTCACATGTACCCTTGGGTGTTTTTGTGCAGTGGTGTTTCCCCCAATGACAGCATGGAAGAGGGAGATGGAAGCCCACCCAAGATTGGATGACTGCCTATAGATGTGATGGAGAGATGGAGGGTGAAACAATACAGTGATGACAAGTCCTAGGATCCAAGTGGGAAAGGGAGGCAGGGAGAGGTGGGCGGGGATGTGGCTGGGAGGAAGAGAGAGGCTGATGGACTGAAGGTCCTGAGAAGAGTGAAAAAATCCCTCAAGGCGACGGTTGGCCATGCTGGCTGGAGGGAGAGAAGTTGCAGGGAGAGAGTGGGATGCATGGATGAGTGATTTGGGGGAGGCAGTGACCCTTGCAGCTGGTGACTTGTAAAATAATGCAGCCCTCTAAAAGATGTCCATGTCCTAATCCTGCAGTCTGTGATATGTGACATACTACCTTGGACCCTGTGGGAGGGAGGCGTGGAGAGAGAGATTGACTTGAAGATGTGACACTGCTGGCTCTGAAGAAGAAGGAGCCATGAGCTAAGTAATACAGGCAGCCTCCAGAAGCCAGATGAGGCAAGAAAATATTCTCCCCCTAGAAGAAACCCGACCATGCTGACTCACTTTGGACTTCTGATCTCCAGAGCTGTAAGATAACAACACATTTGTGTTGTTGGAGGTCACTCATTTGTGATGATTTGTTACAGCAGCAACTGGAAGCTAACAAAGTGACTAAGAGAATAGAGAAGGAAGCAGTTGGATAACTCTTCACATCTTGGAGTCTCTATTCCTTAATCTACTCATCACCAGCTCCAGCGGCAGTTTCTAGAGCTGGACCTGAGCTTCTCCAGCCAGCTCACTCTCCACTACTCACAGCAACCGCCTGAAGTTGTTGTCA
Organism: Loris lydekkerianus; assembly: GCA_963574355.1. Classification (NCBI taxonomy): domain Eukaryota; kingdom Metazoa; phylum Chordata; class Mammalia; order Primates; family Lorisidae; genus Loris; species Loris lydekkerianus. Next base: position 4,512 of record CAUYPK010079248.1, on the reverse strand, counting down.
CTATCATTGAAGCTCTTCCTTCCACTTTCCATCTGGCTCTGAGTAATTGGCCTGTTTCCTGAAGTCATTCAGGATTCAGTCAGCTAGCTGGGATTTAGGACTTCATTGAATGAGAGAGAGAGTTCCTGGGAGGCTGCAACAAAGATGGGAGAGAAAGGTAGGACTGGCCTGAGTCTTAAGGATGCAGGAAGTTTTAAAGATGGAGGAGGTGTGCCAGTCTGCTTTGGAATCTTGAGCAATGAAAAAAATTATGGTTAAGCTTCTCTATATGGGAAAATGAGGAAGGTGATTCTTTAGATCTTGGAAAAGGAGGAAAAGAGCAGAAAGAAGGAGGAAAATGAGGCAGAGGAGAGGGGGAGGAGAGAGAAACCTTCAAGATGGTGAAGCTTGGGGACCACTAGAGGAGATGGGGTAACTGAAAGGGCCTTTCAGAGCGGGTGTGATTATGTGTAGTTTTAAGACATTGCCCTTTCTGTAGCATGTGTCTCTGGGCTATAGCACCCTCGCCCCCCAATATCCTTGGCAAAATGTTCCTTATTCTTACCATTATCAATGAGATTTTGGAAATCAAACATGAGATTGGTTTTACCAGTGGGTCAGCTTGGTGTGCAAGAAAGATGGCACGTACAGAGGAAGGAATCCAGAAGCTGAGGTGAAATCCATCCATCCACTCATCCACCCAATATCCATTCCTCCCTCCTTCCCTCCCATCCATCAACCCTCCCATTTACTAATTCATTCATTCAACAAATACTCATTGAGCACATTCTGTCCTAGACCTGGCTCTGTTCTGGGTCCTGGAAACACTGCAGTGAACAAGACAGGCAGACAACCTACTCTCAGGAGCTTCAGGCATGGCAGGCAGACCATAATAAAGTAACCAAGTGGATTGCCAAGATCATATCATCATGTACTCCACATTATAAAGATGATAAGACAGGGTGGTGTTTCAGAGCAACGTGTGGCTCCTAGACCAACAGCATCAGTACAACCTGCAAACTTGTTAGAAATGTAAACTCGCAGGACCCGCCCCTGGCCTATTAAGTTAGTAACTCTAGGAGTTCGGGCTCAGCCATCTGTATTGTAAACCATCCAGGTGAATCTGATGCTTACAAGTTTGAGACCCACTGTTATAGAGAACAGAAGTGTGGTCACCTAAAGAAAGGTGGGCAGAAAAGGCTTCTGAGAGTGGGGTGACTTTTGAGTTGAGCTCTCAGTGACAAGAGGGACATAACCATGCAAATCTAGGGACGTGTGTTCTGGACAGACAGAATAGCAAATGAAAAGGCTTTCAGGTAGGAGCTAGGTGGAGGGTGTCAAGAGACTAAGGAGAAGGTCTTGTGGCTGAGTGTGGTGTGTAATCATGCAAATGAACTATGAGAGGCAGTGCTAAGGACATTCTTGCTGCTCTTTGGATATCTCTTTATATGAGGAAGGTACATATTGGAATCCTAAAGATAAAAGAAATTAAATGAATTTGAATGATATAAGTAATGCACATTAAACTTTTTCTTATAAATGAATTTCTTGGCCTCTTATGAAGCTGGAGGTTGTGAAGCACAGTGAGCTTGAGATCTAAACTCCTCACAGTCTGATCACTGCTCCTCTCTGGGCCTCAGTTTCCCATCAGGAAGGAGAAGGGGTGGAGGAGCTGATGTGTCCCCTGAATCAGGAGGCTGCTGCCATCTCCTTGTGGGTGGCCATTTCTCCTCAGCTGTCCTGGGTTGCTTGGAATCCTCTCTCCCTCCTTTTCTTCTTCCTCATTTGACCTTGGACGGACATGCCCCAGTCGGGGCAGGAGGAAAGAAGTAAATGGGTTCTTTCAGAATGACCACTGAAGTCACAGGGCGTTTTGGAAATCAACCCAAAATGTACAGTGATGCACGGAGCTTACGTCCAAATTCCTAACGGCAGCTTTCTTTATAGTTACTGTTCTACTGCAGAGCCCCACAGTTTTCTTTCTTGCCAATGGACGTCTTAGAGAAAGAACAGTCAGCAGAGCTGTGCAACCTTGAATGTGGCTCTTGGACTTGACTCTGTGGCACTGGGGAAGAGGAGAGGGCCCCAGACCCAAACCTTTTCTAGAGGTGCAGGGGAAGATAGTGGGGAGACCCTGCAGTGAGTCCTGTAACTTGCACGCATTCTCAGGCCTCTCTGAGCCTCTGTTTCCCCATCTGCAGAATGGGATGATGCCACTTGAACCGTATTAAATGAGAGGACATGTGCCAAGCATCTGGCACACAGTAGGTGCTCGGTAAGGGCAGTGCTTGTCTTCCATCCTTGCCTGGGAGTTGGGAGGTGGTGCTGCTCCCGAGTGAGCCAGCAAGCCCCTCTCTGCCCACAAGTCTCTGGGCTTGTTTTGCTTGTGTAGTAATTAGGCACTGGCAGCTTTCTCTTTTCCCCAGGCTGCTTCTGCTGATGCAGGGTTGGGTGGGAGATGACAGCTTGTTTACCCAGGGAGGCTGTAAATGTTCTGTGGAGCAAACACACAGAGCAGCTCATTCATCTTGTCTTCTGTCTCCTCCCCCGTAGTTGGGAAGGGACACTCTCCTGCTATTTTACCGGCCATGTGCTCCCCTGCACATTGCTCGTGGGCCCCCTCTACCTGCCCCCCGAAGGCAGGGCGGCCCAGCTGCTGTTCTCAGCACGATGCCCTCAGCAAAAGCATCCACAGGAGGCTGTATCCAGGGCTCCCGGGCCTCTATCCCCAACTTGGGCTGCTCCCCTAATACCACCATCTGGATGTCCCACAGGCACCAGCTGCTCAGCATGTCCAGGGCAGAAACAACTTCCCTTCCTCCTGAGACCCTTCTATTTTTAGGGTCTCAGCCACTGGCAGCCCTGGTCACCCTCTCCCCAACCTAAAACTGGGAGCTAACCCTTCGTCTCTCTGTTCCTCACTCCACACCTGATGCCACCAGGGGCCGTCCGTCATATCTCCCCCGACTGTCCTTTGGTTGAGCCCCAGACACCACCTCCCCAAGGAAGGCTCTCCTGGACTCTTCACCCCCACTGCTCTCCCTCCTTCTGCCTGGCAGGACAGCTGGGGCCAGGGAGGGGGGACACAGTTCTGTAACATACTCTGTCAACTGACTGTGTCAGCTCCTGCTCCCAGGCCTGCATCTGAGGCCAGGTAAAAGAAGGGATCTGTGATCATCCCAGAGGCCACGTGGCACAGGGAATGAACTCAGATTTTGACAAAGACAAACAAACAAAAACAAAACATAACATGTCACTGGCCTTCAATTCTGGCACCACGGCCTATTGTGTGATTTCTGGCAATATTCCAAACCCCTTTGGAACCCAATTTCTGCATTTCTGAAAAGAGGACAATAATTCCTATCTCAAAAAATTGTCATTAAGTTTAGATGAAACTATGTACATGGGAGATGGTACGAGCCTGGTATATATCAGGTTCTCTCTGTCCTTCACTTTGGATTAGTACATGGTAATTTTCAGAAACTTTGCTTAGATAATTGCTTCCCTCCCTCCCTCTCTACCTTTCTTCCTTCCTTTCTTTTTTCCTTTCTCCTTCCCTCCCTCCCTTCTGACAGGGTCTTGCTCTGTCACCCAGAGTGCAGTGATGTCATCATAGCTCACTGCAGCCTCAAACTCCTGGGCTCAAGTGATCCTCCTGCCTCAGCCTCCCAAGTAGCTGGAACTACAGGTGTGTGCCACCATGCCTGGCTAATATTTAAGATTTTTTTTTATAGAGATGGAAGTTTCTTTATATTGCTCAGGCTGATCTTGAACTTGTGGCCTCAGCAATCTTCCTGCCTTGCCCTCCCAAAGTGTTGGAATTGTAGGTGTGAGCCTTCACAACTAACCTCCTTCCTTCCTTCCCCTCCTCCTTCCTTCCTTCCTTCCCCTTTCCCTTCCCTTCCTCCTTCCTTCCTTCTCCTTTTCCTTCCTTCCTTCCTTCCTTCCTTCCTTCCTTCCTTCCTTCCCCTTTTCCTTCCCTTCCCTTCCTTCCTTCCCCTTTTCCTTCCTTCCTTCCTTCCTCCCTCCCTCCCTCCCTCCCTTCCTTCCCCCCCCCTCTTTCACTTTCTTTTCTCTCATTCTCTCCCTCTCTCTTTTTCTTTCCTTCGTTCCACACCTATTGATTGTGTGCCTACTATAAGCTGAGTACCGTGCTAGGCACTGAGGCATAGTGGACAAAAACTTAGACTTCATCTCCTTTCCCCTGAATTTACTTTTTTGGTGGTGGGAGAAGACAGATAAAAAACAAGTAACAGAAGACTCCAGACATCTCTGGCTGGTGGGATCTGCCTATGATCATCCCTTTGAGGATACAGAGAGCCAGCAAGGGACTTCTGGACCCCAGGAGGAGGACAAAAACAGTGGAAAACTGGCAAGTGGCTGCTTGTGTTTGATCGACCTAATCACGCCGGCAACCGTGAGTACAAGCAGCACTGAGACTGCAAACTGGAAAGGCCTTACCTGTGAACTGTTTTGGTGTTCTTGGACTTGGCACTCAGTTGAGCTGCCTTGGGGAGAGCTTGAGCAGAAGTG
>CAUYPK010079247.1:0-11220 GCA_963574355.1 Loris lydekkerianus | reverse complement strand
GGTGGAACGTTTTGACTGTCAATAAAAAGGGAAAGACCAAGGCAGTCGGGGAGTGCAGCCATTTGGAATTCTTCTATGCCGTAAGCTCCCGGCTGGGAAATAAAGCCCTTCCTCTTATAAACGTGGTGTTTGGGTGCTCTTTCTCTCCGTTGGGCCTTGTCTTCCTGCAACATTTTTGGTTCCCTGACCAGGAAGCGAGATCACCCATGGAAAGAACATGCACCTGGTAGTTGCTGCTAATCCTCTGGACACCCACGAGGGGACCCCTGATCGGACTGGGTGATGTGAACCACTGAGCACGCCAGGGAGGCAGTTTGGCCTCCCTGTGTGGATGCCTTGACTGGGCTGAGAAAGGACCCGGTCGGCAGGTCTTCAAGGAGTCAAACACCAGGAGGAACTGGCATGCAGGAATGGGTACCTACACAGGGAGACGTCTAAGGCAAGGTATGATCGATCTGGGAGTCCCACTAGTTTTAGTGGAAGAGGAGCCCAATCAACTCCTTGGGCATTAGATCACCGGCAGGTGTGTTGAGAGGTGCGTGAGAGTGTGTGGATGTGGTGTGAGTGAGACAACTCCGAGGGTGGAGTCGGACCTCCCTTCACAGGGCCTAGGGGAGTGTTAGTTTGCCTCCTATGGCTAAGTAGCAGCTTGAGTGGGAAATCTAGGCTGCCCAGGTTAAGAAGTGAGTTGGGATTGTGTGCATGTGAGTGCTTTGAGAATGACCCAGATGGGTAACAATAGATGGGGTTTCACCTTCGCCTTCCCCTCCCCCCATTCATGGAGTGAAACGAATGTGTGAGTGTGCCCTTCTTCCCTGCTCCAACTTTGTTCCCTGGCTATTCTGAGAGAAACTGGAAGCTCCAGGTTTTCCACTTTCTGTCTTTGGTGGCAGCCATGTGGCCACGTGGGACTTGGGGGAAAATGAAGACATTAGAAAGAATGTTGTTGAAGTTTTGTTCCTGGAATTTCTTCAGTGAGTGTTTGGTCTCAGGAATTTGAGAATTGAGCCCGCGGGTCATAGATCAGTGATAAAATGGCATTTTGTTGGACTGAGGGGCGGGCAGAGAGAGTGGAGAGTGCCAGAGCTATTGGCAGAGGGGTCGTGCCTTGAAAAGTGTGGTTCAGGCAGTCCAGTGAGCTCTGGATGGCCCTTGAAAATCTGGGGAAGAGAGTGTAACTCTTGTGCTGGATGAGAGTGTCTCCATATAAGCAACAGGTCTCCAAGGCGAACAGCCCCAGGAAGGGAGGAGGAGGCCCCCAGATCAGAGGTTTCCTACATAAGTCCTTTTTCTAGGGGTAAATAATTGGCCCTGAGAGATATTGTGGCCAGGACTTGGTAGATGGAAAAATGCCTTTACAAACTGAAGGGGTGTTCTAGCAAATGAATAAATGCAGTACCTCACCTTGGACAAGGGTATTAGGTCTTTGCTGCAGATTTGTCTGGGGAGGGGATTAGGGTGTATGCTCCTTAGTCAGGGTGGAGCCATCCAAAAGGTTTTGGGCTGCTTTGTTCATGACCTTGCTGGGGCTCAGAGGGTTTGTGCCTGGAGAAGGGAGTTTGATGTCTAAGCTTACCTGAGCCTGAAAAATGGGGGTTCCCTGTCCAGCCCTGAGTGGCAAAATCCTATATCAATGTTACATCTCATAAAATGTCTCATTTGTAAAATGTAATAATTTGGTTGTTTAAATTGTTGGGAAAACTGAATCTTTGTCAAAGGATAAGATTCTTGCATTTTAAACCTTGTAGTTATCAGTTTAGCTGAGTGAATGGGTGACTTCATGGTAAATTGGGTTCCTGTTTTGTGGAAAGTGAGTTTTTGAGAGTAAGAGAAATTAGACAGAAAGGAGAATGGCATTGTGTAAAGAAAGAATCTTGTGTGATAAATTTTGTCCTGGAACAGAATGGTTGGGTAAGAAAGTGGAAGGCAGGGCAAAAGTTAAAGTTTAGAATGTTTGTAGATGGTCTGTGCAGGTTAAATGAAGCTCATAAAAGAGAATTTGTGAAAGAATTTAAATGTGATCCAGTTGACCATGTATTTCCTTTAAAATATTTTGGCTTGTAATTTTCTTTAAACAAATGTTTTAGGCCTTTGATATTTGACAAACCTTCCGAAATAAAAACTCGAAATCTGGGGTTTGACGCCCATAGGGCAGTGGTTGCAATGCTGGCCACATGCACTGAGACTGACAGGTTCAAACTTGGCCCAAGGCAACAACAACAAAAACAAAAACACAACTCTAAATTTGGTCTTCTTGAAATATTAAGACCACTGAAAGTCATGGGAAAACAAATTAAACTTATTTGATTTATTCAAAATATACAGGAAACATTGTCAAATATGAAATGGTGATTTTGTGTGAGTTATGGTTATATATGTATTCCAATATTATAAAGCACTTGTCTGTCCTCACCTATAAAGCATTGGTCTGTCCTAACATATAAGACATTGGTCTGTCCTAACATATATTGTTGGTAATAATTTTAATTCATCTAAAAAAAAAAAAGTATTTTACAGTTTGACTTTTAACAAAGGTCGCTGGTTATTTCTTTAAATTTTCTTTAAAAGTGATAAAATTGAGGCAACCTGTAATTTAACTTGAGAAAAAAATGCTCAACAACCTTTTAAATAAGCCATAAGCAAAATATCCACAAGTCCCTTAATGAACTCGATAGTGTTGCCTGATGTGAACTTCAATACATTTCTCAGAAGCTAGGATTAGACACAGAGGAGCCAAACTCTCAATTTCAGAATCTGTTCTAGTTAGTGTTCCTAAAGCCTGCCATGACATATCAAAGGAAAATTTATAGTCATTGTCCTCATGGGATAATCCCTAACAGGAGACTAGAATAACTCAGTCAGTCCTTGAAGTTACAGATTTCCCAGTGAATGTGTGCTTAAATGTTCTGTTTATGACCTGAACATAAACTCTTGGTCTAAGACAGTTTTATACAATTTTAGAGGCAGTGTACTGCTAAGTAAAAGTGGGGTAATTGACAAGATGCCCTGTGGTTCTCTAGTTAGAGAGAAAAATTTGTTTTGTTCTACTTTCCTGTCTGAAATACCTTTACAAAATACTTTTTGTTTGGCTTGTAGATGTCCAGCTGGCCTTGTTCAGCTGCTGTACCTCAGGGGCTCCCGGGAGCAGAAGGATCTGCTTGCCTAGTGCTGTGAGTCTTTGACCCAGTATGTGGCATTGATGGTGAACATGGAGAACCTCAAGACAATAAAAAAGGCAGAGAATTTAGCTGGGCGGCCCTAGCACAGTGGTTACAGCACCAGCCACGTACAGCAAGGCTGGCAGGTTTGAACCCAGCCTGGGGCAGCTAAACAACAATGACAACTGCAACAAAAAAATAGCCTGGCTTTGTGGTGGGTGCCTGTAGTCCCAGATTCTTGGGATGCTGAGGCAAGAGAATTGCTTAATCCCTTTCTTGAGGTTGTTGTGAGGTGCGACACCACAGCAGCCTACTGTGGATGAAATAGTGAGACTCTGTCTCAAGAAAGAAGAAGAAGAAGAAGAAGAAGAAGAAGAAGAAGAAGAAGAAGAAGAAGAAGAAGAAGAAGAAGAAGAAGAAGAAGAAGAAGAAGAAGAAGAAGAAGAGAAAAAAAAAAAAAAAGACAGAGAATTGAAACATTTGGATGCTGATTTGGAAAGCATAGATGGAATCTAGCAGAGGCCAAAACCTGGTCCACACAGCTGTCTTGCCACTTCCTCTGCACAGTGAAGCGTTAGAGAAAGTGATGCCAGCTTTGTAGAAACATAACCTTATTAGCCTCCATGCACTGCAGCCTAAATATTGGCTTGTTTGATAAGGGTGATGGGATGTTGATCTTATCATAGGAAATCCAGAAAAGGCAAGAAGCTTAATAGAAGAAGGCCAAGACATGGCTAGATGTCATCTAAACATGTGTTAGGTTTTGTTTGATTATTTTGTCCTATATACAGAAGTAAATCCACCATGCAGCTTAAAACTTGAAGCTTCAGGGTTTTCACCTGCTGAGTGCTGATAATTTCTGGGAATTATTGCAAGTTTTGTGCGAAGGAGGAGAAGCCAGAATGCCATTGGGAAGTGTTTTCTGTTGATACTCCTGGTAAATGGCCCAAGACATCTTCAAAGGAAGGTTCTAAATCTGTAGTACTTTGTGCTGACTTGTTTTCTTTCTTATTCTAAAGAAATATCCACTTTCGTAGCTAATTTTGTCTGTCTTTTTATGTTTGTAAAGAATCTCCCAAAATTGTGTAAGCTTCAAACCCAACAAAATTTGGATCCGCCCATGACTTTGTGTCTTGTTCATAATTTCAAACAGGCAGCTGAACTCTCAACACTTTAGAAGTACACATTCTGTGAACGTGGTTTATGAAACATCTGTAGTGGTTTGCTCCTTACTTCACAGCAATTGCCTTAAGAAAGACCCATTTCAGAGACAAGGTCATAAACGAGAAGAGATTCTCCAACACGAGATCACTTTCTAACAGTTTGCATTGAGCAAATGCTGATAATCAGTGTTTTCCTGATACGAAGCTGAGGATAAAAAAATGAACCCGTTGGGTGGTGCCTGTGGCTCAAAGGAGTAGGACGCTGGCCCCATATGCTGGAGGTGGTGGGTTCAAACCCAGCCCTGGCCAGAAACTGCAAAAAGGAAAAAAAAAAGAACCCATTCATTACATATATCATATGAGAAAAAAGAGACACTATGCTAATAGTCAGCTGCAGCTGGAGCCATGCAGATCATTGAACTTGGGGTGGGTGAAGACTTTGGGGTGGGATGTACAATTCACAGGTCCCTGGCTCTCCATATTTGTTGCTGCTAGAAGACCATGTGACAAAGCAGATGATGGAATAACATAAGAAATATCAATATATCTATACCAAGAAACCAGGAAGAAAAGACCTTATAAACTTACTAGGGTAATTAATTTGTACAAGATGAGCTTAGAAATTGTGATATGTTTATTTTTAAGAACACTTTTAGTACTTAGAGGATTTCTTTCCATGTTAATTAGTTGAAATTTTAATTATGTAAACAGCTCATCTGTATAAACAAATACTGTATTCTTGCTTGCAGTTACATTTTTTTTTTTCTTTTAGAAGTTAAGAAAACCACATTTAAGTGTTTCCAGAGAACTATATTACAGGGGGTGGAGAGTGGGTCTGCCTTTGAGGATAACGATTGATACTTAGATTCTTGATATTAATATAAGGATAGTTTTTGTCTTTTTAATTACAACATTACTAACTACGCAGAGTAATTTTTAGTTCCTCTGAAAGCAAGCATTTAATGTCCTTATATGCTTTGTCAAGATTTTTCATAACGTAAAATGTATTTCCTCTGACAGAGGATGTAGTGAGAAAAAAACATATAATTCCCTCATTGCGTACTTCATTCATTCCTGGATTTGGAACCTAGTAGGCACTTAGTAAATGTTCATTAAATGAATGAATTCTTTCAACTGTCGGATAATGTCTCCTAGATATAAATAGTTTATATTTAAACAATTCAATAATAATTAAGCTTCAAAAATGACTATGTCTGCTTATTGATGAGAAAATAATTTGTATTAATTTCTTTCATTTCATTTTTAAGTTTTCCTTATTATGGAAACACAGGAAAATAAAGAGGAGAAAAAATAATTTTTAATATGGGCTTTTAAACTATTGAGTCTATTTTGATTTGGGGAGGATTTTTGAATATCTTTTTTTATTCTTAGCTCCTGGCATAGTTCCTAGCATGTGGCAGATGCTCAATAAATGCTTGTTGAATTCGTGTATAAATTTAGGCATTTTAAGGGTTCCTCCATTCATCTGAAGTTATACATACTCCGTTTATATTTAGGCTGATAGCATACTTAAGACTAATGATACATAAGTATAATGGTATCGGCAATATAAAAATCTATTTTTGGTGACCGAGGCCTTCAAGGAAACTATAAAAATAAGCTAGATAGAAAGTATAGGAAATTCTGTCATCTCAGGGTGGACACCCCTATTATATGGCCAAACATAAAAGTAATAAGCATGGTCGGTAATAAGCATGAACCAGTAAAAAAGGCAAAAGAGGGAATTTGAGGTTGTGAGAAAAATACATAAAGCAGATGAGTAAGATCTATGTGGGCGGTGATGGGTTACCTGATTTAGCTAGAGCAAGGGCATGCTGAAGAGTAATGAGATATTTGGTTAGAAAATATGGGGACTGTGGACCCTCTTGATAAAGAGACTTAGATGCCAGATTCTAAAATTCAGATGAGATGTCATGGGCAAGAGAAAGTGAGTCTAGGACACTGCTGTGCTAAAAGGGGTGTTTAAAAAAACAGTAATTCTGGCAGGTGTGTGCAAGATAAAATGGCTCTGAGGCTAAAGACTTAGAGGCTGCACAGCTATTTTGGCAGAATTTTAGGGAGATGAAGAACGTTCAAATGCCTGAGGTAGGGCAGGGTCAACATGTGGGGATTGATTGATAATGGGCAGTTCCAGGGTGCTTATTAAGGACAAGGGACACATGGCTGACTTGAGGACTTATTTACATTTTGGACGTCACAGACTCCAAAGAAACATGCTCTCTGATATAAATGATGAGAAAGGATGAAAAGTTGTAAATTTAGGGACTTACCAGCCTAAGTGTGATAGCTAAAACTGGAAGAATGGATAAGTGCAGAGAATATAAAGAAAGGGGAAAACAAAATATCAAAGTAAGCTTTGGTTGGGCTCACAGTATGGGTCAAGAAGTGGGGTGAGGCAATGAGAGAAACTGTAGCTTAGAAAGTAGGAATATTATGTTTTAAGGGGAAAAGGAAGATTTCAAAAAAACAGTACCCAACTAGGTCAACTGTAGTCAAGGAGACCAAAAACAAAGTTGGAAATATGAGAGTGCAGGGTGAAAACTCATTCATCTGGGGGAAGAAGAGTGAGAAGAAGAAAAGAAATAGAAATATATATTTTTTTCATTTTTTAAAAACAAAATTCGAAAAATATTTATCCCTAAAAAAATATGAAGGTGGATATTCAACTATTAATGCTTTCAAAAAGATGAAGAAAAAATATATAGGGGAGTTATATCTTGAGAATCATAGACTTGATTTTCACAGTACTGCTGCTGAACTTCTAGGGAAAAAAAGCAAATGAATATAATCATTAGGTGATGAAGATAAACAGTTCAATCCAACCCCCAAAGGGAAGAAACAGACTTACTTTCAGAGGTGATGAGCTATTTCTTTAGAGAAGAGTTCTTTGCTTGCTGGGCTATTCTTAGTGACTTGATACAGAAGTTGGTGGATATATTTCTGTTCTTTTGCATAGTTTCCAGAGGACTAAAAAAGGACAAGATAAAAGAATTTAATCATGTGGAGAACAGAAAAAAAAATGCTTATTTTTAAGTGCACTCAAAATATATATAGATGTGAAAACAAGCCATAAATTGAAATTGGAAAGAAGTTGAGACTTATATTCCCAGCTCTGTGACTTTGATATTTACAAAGGAGGTAAAATAAAAATAGATTTCTATATTAAAAAATGACTATATATGTATTTGATGATGAATAGTAAGTTCTATTTAAACACTTTTTTTTGCAATATATGGTAAAATATGGGTTCTCACTGTAGTGATGATTTATAATCAATTTTCTAACCCAAGCTTATTGGTGATGCAAGGTTAACAGGGCTGAAAGTTATTTTCAGTTATCTCCATGTTGTTCCAATGTCATACATGTACATAATGGTGCTCAATGTTTATAGAGGTAACTGGTTAATTAAACAGTTCATCCTGGAGGGGTGTAAGCAGGAAATGTTTTTCTTTCTTCAACTGCTACTTTCAGCTATGTTCTGTTAAATAATTCTTTCCGGTCTTCCTAAAATATCTTTGTTTCCATAACTTTCCTTCAACTTCAAGGTATTAAAAAATAGATTCCATTTCAAAATGACAGAAGTTCAGACATGTGCCAAATCGCCACACTTCCTCTCTTTGTATCTTTTTTTTTTTTTTTTCTTTGAGACAGGGTCTCAAGCTGTCGCCTTGGGTAGAGTGCTGTGCTGTCACAGCTCACAGCAACCTCCAACTCTTGGGCTTATGTGATTCTCTTGCCTCAGCCTCCCAAGTAGTTGGACTACAGATGCCCATTACAACGGGTATTTGTTGTTGTTGTTTAATCAGTTCGAACTCGCCAGCCTCAGTGTGTGTGGCCGGTGCCCTACTGCCTGAGCTATGGGCGCTGCTCTCTGTGTCTGGTGCTTGCCTAAAGTCTAAGTAAGGAGTTTGCAGTGCCCAGGTATGTGTGTGGATAATATTTTCATTTGCTTTCCCTTTCTAATTCTGGTCCTTTCCTTTCTGGATTTATTATACTTTTCTCTTACACTGTTGTCTGGGAAAAGAAATGTGGGACAGAGCAAATGTTCACACCTGCATTCCAAGGCTGATTTTTCCTGAGATTTAAGTATGAATTTTCAGGGTGTTATACTTAGGTTCCTACTATAGGGTACATCCCACATGCTCTGTTGCTGTGGTCCTCTTGTTCATGAGAGATCAAGCATGTCCAGCTCAACCATGGGCATCATCTTGGAAATTTCCATCTGTGCAAATGCTGAGTGTGCAGACTGCTCCTGCAGAGTTCCCTGACTGCCCTCTTTCTCCAATTTTGTATATTTTATTTAACCAAAATTGGCACAGATGGCAGGTCACCAATCCTGCTGCCCAAGGGGAACGCAGATGTAGTTTCCACTTTTTTGAAGATGACTTCAAATTCTAAAGAATTTTCTTCACTTGGCTTGTGGTGGTGACTGACAAGATCAAATCACCCTATTTTGCTCTTTAGACAAGAGATAACAATAGCTCCACATCCACTGTGACAAGCTCCCGGAATCAATAATCATCATCTGTTGGTTTTTCTTCACCCAGTTCACTCCTGTACATTGCTCTTGTAAACTCTTTTTAAACTTTTCTCAATAACCTGTTAGAATGTGTCCAGTGTTTCATGTCATAAGTGACATAATCTCTATGTTGCAGTACTATAAATACTTCAAGGGGGAATATGATTTAAATGTAGTGTCTTATGAAGTATGCATATCCAAATGCTACTAGAGAGAAGAAACTGTGGAATATGATAAATTTAATTAAAATTCCAGCTCCAACACACATAAACTCATTTGTAAAATGAGCATATACATGTTTAATTCACAGAATTGACATGAGATTCAATGAGATAAAAGTATCACCTAAACAAATATTAGGCTGAACCATATGAAACTTTCGATAGTTGATCATTTTCTGGCCACAAGAATTTCACTTCTGCATGGTTCAAGCTAATAGTGTTATTTGACAGAGGCACACATATTACAGAAAGATAAAGAAATACTGATGTTGAAGAAATGGAACAAATATACTGTGCCAACTTCAACCAAAAATAAAATTGATTTATCTGTTAATATCAGAGAAAACAGAATGAAAAACAAAAAGCATTAGCAGAGATAAAAGAGGGCCAATGATCAAATTTTGGTTTTACCAGTAAGACATCCCAATTTAAAATTTGTAAGCACCTGAATACATTAGTCTCAAGTTAGAATTTCTCCTGAACAAAAATACCAGGAGAAATGCTAATGCATGATTGAAAAGAATAATTTGGTATAAATTTCTCAGTGATTACAAAAGCAATCAGAGAAAAATATCAGTAAGGAAATCTGTTTAAATTGTCTGACTTGAACAACACAATTTATCTCGTAGTTTGTTTGGTAATAATTATAGAGATGAATGTAGAATCTTAAATCCAAGAAATGCATAAGATACCTTCTATTTAAGCACTAGTAGTATAAACAAAATAAACTTGAAAAAGAGCAATAGAAATTATCCCATTTTAAAAAACAAGAAGAGAAGGTTTTTTATTTTATTTTTTGCAGTTTTTGGCTGGGGCCGAGTTTGAATCTGCCACTCATGGTATATAAGGCCAGTACCCTACTCCGTGAGCCACAGGAGATGCCCGAGAGAAGGTTTCTTAAAAATGAAGAGCTGACACATAAAACTGGAAAACATCCAAAATAATATACAAATGATAAGACGTATAAAATACACTGGAAATGTAGAATATTCAAAAAGTCATATGTATCTATAAATGAAAGATTTTGAAGCACATTTATCAAGGAATTAATAGAGATTATCAATGAATAACAAAATCTCTTTTTTTCTGTACGTTCTTTTTTTTTTTTTTTTTTTACAATTGGTGCAAATGTTTACTAAACATTTGTTGAATAAATTTTGTAAATAAAAAACATATTTACAAAAGAAACAAAGTGAGTAAAATTTTATGCTAATAATTACATGAGGCAGAGTCTGTCTCAGAAGGTTATCAGGGTCCCTGTCAGGTCTATGGGATCAGAATATTTGAGGGTTGTGCCTGAGATTCTGAAGGTTAATATTGTCAGGGGCCGTGCCCGGGCCCGGCACGTCCCTGAGTAACAACATCGCGTTGAGAGGAAGTACATCCGCTGCGGCTTTAATGATAAACAAGTTTAAGGAAGTAACCCTAATTGGCCCGGAGGCCGCATGCTGCGCTCGTGGCCTTAGCGTGCCCCACTGCTTTGTATAGGAAATGTGCATGCCCTGTGCACGTGTGCTGTGCTGTGATTGGCTGTGCCACATTATAAGAGTGGTGCTGGAGAGGACGAAAAAAATGGTAGAATCACCCGGGACGGAGAGAGTGCTGTCATTCCCCCGAGCTGTGCTGCAATAAAGAGGCTTTAAACTCTTAGCCGGTGCCCTCGTCTCTGCTGGTCGGCAGCGCGGCGACACCGACAACTGGTGCCGAAACCCGGGAAACATCTCTCGTACAGCTCGGTGAGTAAAAAAGGCCCACGACCAAAGCGGGGCCCGCGATCACAGCAGGGGGTTGGAAAATCAAGGCTCGCAACCAAAGCGCAGGCCGTGATCACAGCGAGGAGTTGGAAAATCAAGGCCCGGGACCAAAGCGGGGGCCCACGATCACAGCAGGGGTCTGTGCAGGAAATATACCCACGACCATAGTGGGGGAAAAGGGAGTCTTTGTCGGTTTCTGTCTGTCCTGTCTATGTTTATGTGGTTTGTGTTGTATTAAGTTAAGTAAAAATGGGCAATGAAACTTACCGCTTGAGGCTTGAACACCCCCTCCAGGAGTTGTTAAAACGTAATGGAACCCCTTTAAAATCAAAAACAGCCAAGACATTTGTGAAGGCAGTAGGCAAGGCTTCTCCCTGGTTCCTA
>CAUYPK010079246.1:0-14691 GCA_963574355.1 Loris lydekkerianus | reverse complement strand
TGGCATCACAGCTCACAGCAACCTCAAACTCTTGGGCTTAAGTGATTCTCCTGCCTCAGGCACCTGCCACAACACCTGGTTATTTTTTTCTTGTAGTTGTCATTGTTATTTAGCTGGCCCAGGTTTGAATCCACCAGCCTCGGTATATGTGGCTGGTGCCATAACCACTGTTACGGTGGGAGCCAAGCCACAAAATTTACCATTTTAACCATTTGAACTTATACAATTTAGTGGCATTAAGCACATTCACAATGTTGGGCAACCATCGTCATTACGCATTTCCAAAACTTCTTTGTCATCCCAAACAGAAACTTTGCACCTATTAAACCATAACTCTCCATTTCCCCTTCCCCCAGCTCCTGGGAATTCTACTTTCTGTCTCTGAACGTGCCTATTTTAAGTATTGCATACAAATGGAATCACATATTAGCTTTTGTGTATCTGGCTTATTTCACTTAGCACGGTGTTTTCAAGGTTCATCCATGAGGTAGAGTGCATCAAAATTAATTCATTTTTAAGACTGAATTATATTCCGTTGTATGTATACTTCACGTTGTTTATCCATTCATGTTGATGAATAGTTGGGTTGTTCTCACCTTTTGGCTATTTTGCAAAACACTGCCATAAACATTGGTGTACAACCCGTACTTTCAATTCTTTTGGGTATATATCTAGATGTGGAATTGCTGCATCGTATGGTAATATTATATTTAACTTTTTGAGGAACCGTCTCACTTTTCCATAGCAACTGTGTCATTTTATCTTCCCACCAGCAATGTGTAAGGGTTTCCATTTCTCTACATTTTTGCCAACACTTACTATTTTGATGTTTGATCATGCCATTCTGGTGGGTATGAAGTAATTTCTTATTGTGGTTTGGATTTGCACTTCCCTGACGATTAATGATGCAGAGAATAATTTTAGGTGTTTGTTGGCCATTGGTATATCTTTTTTGGTATCATTTCTTCTTCTTAGGTTTTTTTTTTTTTTTTAGAAAGGGTCTCATTCTGTCTGGCTAGAGTGCAATGGGATCATCATAGTCACTGCAACTCAAACTCCTGGGCTCAAGGGATCCTCCTGCCTCAGCTGGGACTACAGCCAAGGACCACCATGCCCCGTTAATTTTTCTAATTTTTGTAGAGACGGGGGTCTTGCTTTTCCACTGGCTGGTCTCAAACTCCTGGCCTCAAACAATCCTCTGGCCTTGACCTCCCAAAGCACCAGGATTCAAGACATGAGTCACCACACCCAGCCTTTGGTATCACTTCTTCTTAAACTATAAGATATTTGAAATGCCAAAAGATATAAAGGATAATACAATTTTTTTTTGAGACAGAGTCTCACTATGTTGCCCTCAGTAAAAGACGGTGGCGTCACAGCTCACAGCAACCTCAACCTTAAACCTCCTGGGCTTAAGGGATTCTCTTGCCTCAGCCTACCAAGTAGCTGAGACTACTGATGCCCACCACAACACCTAGCTATTTTTTTTTTTTTTTTTTTTTGGTGGTTGTTATTGTTGTTGTTGTAATTGCTTGAGCCCAAGAGAAAATAGCATAAGCCCAAAGTTTGAGGTTGCTGTGAGCTGTGACAGCACAGCACTCTACTGAGGGTGACAGAATGAGACTCTATCTCAAAAAATAAATAAATAACTAAATAAAACATCCCCCCTACTGCAGAACATCTCCCTATGTGCCCTTCTCAATCATTCCTTTGCTCCCCTCCAAGTAAACACTACCCCAAGCTCTGTGTTTATGCCTATATATTTCTCTATACCTTCATATGTCTATATGCCCTCACAAGAAATGGTATTCTTCTCCATGTTTGTATAGCTCTTTTAAATGAAATCTTACATCGTGTACTCTTTCTTTACCTTTTTATTTTAGCATTTATGAATCAACCAGGTTGATGCATATAATTATAGTTCATTTACTTTCTCTGTTCTGTGCTGTCTCACGGTGAATGTGACACACCTATCCATTGTCCTGTTGATGGTTATTTCCTCCCCATTTCTTTTATTACAATGTTTCACTGAACATTTCTATACCTGCCTCTTTGTGTGCATGAGTAATATTTTTTGCAGGTATATATGATATATGTGTGGGAGTTAAATTGAGAGGTTGTTGGGCAATGCACACTGTCAACTTTGCTAAATGCTATGAAATGCTCTTCAAACCCACTGTGCCAATTTACACATTCCCAGAAATGTGAGGGCTCCCATAGCTCCACACCATCATCAACACCTGGTATTGTTACACTTTTTTTTTTTTTTTTTTTTTTTTACTAATTTGATGGTTGCGCAGTGGGTCTGATTGTGAACTTTTTTTTTTTTTTTTTTTTTGAGACAGAGCCTTGCTTGGTAGAGTGCCCTGGTGTCACAGCTCACAGCAACCTCAAACTCTTGGGCTCAAGCCATTCTCTTGCCTCAGCCTCCCGAGTAGCTGGGACTATAGGCGCCTGCCACAATGCCCTGCTATTTTTAGAGATGGGGTTTCATTCTGGCTCAGGCTGGTCTTGAACCAGTGAGCTCAGGCAATCCACCTGCCTTGGCCTTTCAGAGTGCTAGGACTATAGGTGTGAGCCACCGTGCCTGGCCTCTCACTGTGATCTTAATTTGCCTTCCCTGTTTATGAGTGAGTTTCCTCATGCACAGGCCATTTAGATTTCCTGTTCTGTGGTTCACCCAGTTATGTTTTACCCATTTTTCTATTGGGTTGCTTATGTTTATTTGGTTATAGAAGCTCTTTATACGTTCCTAACATTGATGTTTTGTTGATTGCATGTTATAAAAATCCTCTCATCTGTGGCTTGTATTTTCTCTTATTAATGATGTCTTTTGTTTAACAGGAGATTATTTTAAGTTTAATTTGTTTCTTTTCCTTTATGGTATGACTTAAGCAATCTTTTCCTACTCCAAATAAGAACAATATTCACCTCTATTTCTTTTTCTTTTCTTTTTTTTTTTTTTTCCTCAGTTTTTGGCCAGGGCTGTGTTTGAACCCGCCACCTCTGGCATATGGGGCCAGTACCCTACCCTTTTGAGCCACAGGCACTGCCCCTCTATTTTCCTTTCTTTCTTTCTTTCTTTTTTGTTTGTTTGTTTGTGGCCAGGGCTGGGTTTGAACCCACCACCTCCAGTATATGGGGCCGGCGCCCAACTCCTTGAGCCACAGGTGCCACCCATGTTTGGTTGTTTTTTGGTAGATACAATCTTGCTATGTTGCTTAGAGTATTCTAAAACTCCCAAGCTGCTGGGTGCAGTGGCTCACACCTGTAATCCTAGGAAGAGGGTGGATTGCCTGAGCTCAAGAATTGGAGACCAGCCCAGGCCAGAGTGAGACCCCGTCTCTACTAAAAATAGAAAAACTAGCAGGGGGTTGTGGCAGGCACCTGTTGTCCCAGCTACTCAGGAGGCTGAGGCAAGAAGATTGCTTGAGCCCAAGAGTTGGAGGTTGCTGTGAGCTATGATGCCACAGCACTCTACCCAGGGCAACAAAGTGAGACTCTGTCTCAAAAATAAATGAATAAAAAACAAAACTCCTGGGCCCCAAACTCCTGCCTCAGCCTCTCAAATTGCTGGGTTCAAGCCACTGTACCTAGCTTCTGTTTCCTTTTAAAAGGTTGTATGTTTTGCTAGTCAAGTTGGGGACTTGAAGTTGATGTTTCAGAAATGTGCGTAGTGATGCAGGAATTCCTCCTTCCCACTCTTTTTTCTTAGCATATACCAAGTTGTCCTTTCGCTAGCTGTTCAGTAATCAACGACAATTGATTAATGTCATTCACCTACTTAAAGCTCTCCTGTGACTCTTCAATCCATGGCATGAAGCCCCCATCTCTTTTTCCCCTGCTCTGTTAGGAATCGCACAAAGCCCACCTCCACCCCCACCTCTCATCCCTCTCCTGCTCTCCAGGTAGGTACACAGACCTTGACCTTCCCTCAGTTCTAAGGGGCTGGACTCTCTTTTACCTCCACACTTCACCTGATTTTGTCCTCACTACCTGGCATGCGCATATTCTTCTGGTTTCAGTTAATACTATTGTATTGGGTTGGCTGCCCCTCCCCCAAAAGATATATCCACCCACACTCAGTAAATGTGATCGCATTTGGTCTTTGGATACGTAGTTAAGGACCTTGAGATGAGATCCTCCTGGATTACCTGGGTGGACCTTAGATCCAATGACAAGTGTCCTCAGCAGAGATGGAAGAGGAAGAAACACACAGAAGGAGAAAGCCGTGTGAAGGTGGGGACAGAAATTGGAGTGATGGAGTCCCAAGCCCAGAAGTCCAGCGATCACCAGAAGTTGGGAGAATCAAGGAAGGATCCTCTCCCTCCCCTAGAGACTTTGGAGGGAGCAGGTCCTTGGTGACACCTTGATTTAGGACTTATGGCCTCTGGAACTGGGAGAGGATAAAGTTATGTTGTTTGAAGCCACCGAGTTTGTGGTGATTTGTTACTGCAGCCACAGGAAACTACTACAGGCAGGAGGCCAGGTAGGGAGGCAGGGAAGTCAATGAGCAGGGCTCGAGGAGACCAGGCAGGTAGTGGGAAGCAGTGTCTTCCATCTCCTAGCCAGGAGCAGGGCCTCTACTCAAAGGCAGGTCCACTACCCTAGGTCTGGGAGAGTGTGCAGCAACCAAGGAGGGAGTTTAAGTGATGGGGCCACACAGGAAGTTACCCTTAGCTCCCAATGTCCTCAATGGAATGAACAAATCCACTGAAGTCACCTTTAGGTCCCTTATCCATGGTGGAGAGAGACAGGAGGGACCCCAAGGAAACCCGGAAGCACAGGATGGTGGGGGTGTGAATGTTTGAGATGCTATGATAGGTGGATGTCTGGATACCAGTGCTCTGAGCTGGTAGAAAGAAAAGGATGGAAAGAAGAAAGGGAGCCATGGAAATAAGAAAGTCAGGGGCCTGGGAGGCACATGGCTTGCAGTGGCCTCAGAGAGAGGCAGACTATCCTCAGAGAGAGATGAAGGCTAACCAGAGTGCAACTACAAGCAAGGTGGGTAAGGGCAAGGGACGTCAGAGCAGAGGCAGATGCCAGCAGGCTAAAGGACAATTCTGGGATGAGGCAGGGGGAGGGCTCCTGTGTCTTTGGATTTCTTTGATCCTTGAACCACTTTGGCTGGGACAGAGGCTTAGGCACCCACACGGTCATGTCTGTTTAAACAAAATTTAACACTGGAGATAAATCATTAACACACTGAGGAAACAAACAGGAAGATAGGCCCTATCTCTAGCACAAGACACAGTGTGTTAAGAACTCCTGAACAGCGGAAGAGGCTGCTGTGCACAGGCTGCCTTAGGCTAGTGCTAGTATTTGCTGAGCACCTTCTAGATAGAAGTGGGTGCCAGGTGCTGTAGGAACAGATGCAGAAAAACTAGCAGAATCAGCCCTCAGGTCAGAACTGGGGGAATCCGAGCTCACAGCCCTGGTGAGCACCCACAGTCACCAGGCCTACCACAGCCCACCCATCAGCTTGTATAATCCTTACGCTGACCCTCTGAGGTAGGGCGAGGATTGTCTACATTTAATTGGCAAGGAAACTCAAGCTCAGAGAGGGAAAGTGACTTGCCTTGGCCACACAGTTTATCGGTGTTTGAAGAAAACAAACAGGAGCTGGCTTTCTTTTCTTTCTTGCTTGCTTTTTTAAATATTTATTTATTTATTTTGCAGGGTTTTTTGGCCAGGGATGGGTTTGAACCTGCAACCTCTGGCATATGGGGCCTGTGCCCTACCCGTTGAACCACAGGCGCCGCTCCAGGAGCTGGCTTTCACAAAAAGGAAAAAGTTGTTAGGGTTCAGTGTGTTTAGGAATTTAAGGGCAATAAGCACAGCCAGTCCTCTTAAAAGATTCAGGACCAGCAAAACCATCAGGAGGGGAGGCAAGGCGGGCCTTGTCCGTGTATGGGACCACCTAGTCTCCCAACTTCTCACAGAACTTTTATTTTATTCTTTCTTTTATTTGAGGTTAAGAGCAAGGGTCACAGCATTAGATTTGGGTTCACCAATTTTACCTCAGGCAAGCCTACTTCCCCTCCGCTTTCCATATATGAAATAGGACGACTATAGTAGTAGTCAAAGGAGAAAATATGCACAAAGCCCTCAACACAGTGCCTGACACATAATAAATCCTCCATAAAACCTAGGTGCCAGGGCTGGGCATGGTGGCTCACACCTGTAATCCTAGCACTCTGGGAGGCCAAGGCGGGTGGACCGCCTGAGCTCAGGAGTCTGAGACCAGACTGAGCTAGAGTGAGACCCCATCGCCAAAAGTAGCAGGGTGTTGTGGCAGGTGCCTATAGTCCCAGCTGCTGGGGAGGCTGAGGCAGGAAGATCTCTTGAGCCCAAGAGTTTGAGGTTGTTGGCTCAGCACCCATAGTACAGTGGTTATGGCACCAGCAACAGATACTGAGGTTGGTGGGTTCAAATCTGGCCCAGGTCAACTAAAACAACGACAGCTGCAACAAAAAATAGCTGGGCATTGTGGCAGGTTCCTGTAGTCCTAGCTGCTGGGGGGCAAAGGCAAGAGAATCGCTTAAGGCCAAGAGTTTGAGGTTGCTGTGAGCTGTAACACTGCGCCACTCTACTGAGGACAACATAGTGACATGCTGTTTCAAAAAAAAAAAAAAAGAATTTGAGGTTGTCGTGAGCTATGATGCTATGGCACTCTACCAAGGGTAACAGAGTGACACTCTGTCTGAAAAAAACAAAGCAAAACAAAACAAAGCAAAACCAAACCTAGTTGCTACTATCATATCTATAGGAAACAGCCTCCCCGGCCCTCCTGGCTCCAGCATCACTCATGAACTAAGCATCCCAGTTTTGCCTCTGCAGAGAATCAACTATAGCAACGGAGAGAGATGGGATTGTTTTGTTCAAACACAGTCTCGAGTGGTGTGTATGGACTAGTTTAAAGAAAAGTAGGGGTGAGAAACTGTGTAGAGTAATCAAAAGGTTTCTCTGACACCTTTTCATAGACATTTCAACTGCAGGGTCTTGTGATCAGAAAATGGGTACATCGCCCTTTCCACATCCCCCCATCACGAACCCTTGGGTCATGGGAGGAGGCCAGCCATGCTGAGAAATAGTATGGTGAAGGCTTAGAGGTGGGAAAGGGCTTGAGGGGATGTGCTTGAGGGGACTGGTGATCTATAGGCTATGGAAGGTAGAGAAGAGGCAGAAAAGGAAGGTTTGGAGCCCAATCAAGCAAAAGCATTTACTATGAGGATTTTATTTTGGCACAGACTCAAGAGTCATTCATTCATTTAGCAATTTATTTTTATTTTTTTTTGGAGACGCGGTCTTGGTCTGTCACCCAGGCTGGAATGTGGTGGCATCATCATAGCTTACAGTACCCTCAAACTCCTGGGCTCGGGCAATCCTCCTGCCTCAGCCTCTTGAGTAGCTGGGACTACATGGTGCCTGCCACCATGCTTGGCTAATTTTTTTTTTTCTTTTTGTAGAGATGAGGGTCTTTACTATGTTGTCCAGGCTGGTCTTGAACTCCTTCCCTCAGGTTCTCCCACCTCAGCTTCCCAAATTGCTGGGATTACAGGTGCAAGCCACAGTGCCCAGCCTCATTTATCAAATATTTGTTGTGTGCCCACTGTATGTGAAGAATTTTGCCAGGGATTACCTGCCTAAGTGAAAGGCATGGTCCTTGTCCTCAAGAAGTTAAATGCTTTAGTAGGAGGAAACAGACACCCAATGGACGAATGTTGTGCAACTGTGGCCCAAATCTGAGAGGGATTTGCACAAGGTGAAAGAGAATAGGGGGAGGAGGAGCTGTCCATCGAGAGTGGGGAGTCAGGAAGATGTTAGAGTGGGCAACTACCCCAGGTATTTGTGCTTTCATGGATTTTGCCTGCCTACCATCCTTTCCTATGGGGAAACAGTCATGGCCAATCTCAGCCCATGTGGTCCCAAGACACTGACGGACTCATGTTCCCAGCTCCAGAGAAGGGAAGATGAGCCAAGTCGAGTCAATCAACACATTCCATCCCCCTGGCCATGGTGATTGGTTCACTGAGGTACACATAAACCAGGTCTGGTGAATGAGAGTTAACCCATGACCTAGGCTGGTGCTGAGAGGAACAGAAACTCTGGAGCCCTGCAGAGAGGGGCTAGAGTGCAAACACTGGGAAAAGTAGTATCACATAGGAAAACAGAGCTCAGAGCTGGAGAGAGATGGCACTTGACGGTATCTGTGACCCTTGGACCCAGCCGTTTCTGAAAGCAGAATTATCCCTGGACCTCGAAGTTATCGTAACTTCATTTTATTACCTTTTTTTGTTTAAGGAAATCTGAGATGGTTTTCTGTCACCATAAGAGAAAAGGATCCAACATGTTTGTTCCCTTTCATTCCAGACGTTTACCTTTTCTCCAACAATTCTGCTAAGTTCTTCTGTACTGTGCAGGATATATACTGTATTTACAAGGATGTTCATTGTAGCACTATTGGTAGAAGCCAAAGAACGGAAACAAACTTTGTCCACAAACACAGGATGAGTTATGGACGAATGAAGTGATAGCTTAGATCTGCTTCAAAATGATGCAGTGATGAAGGCACAACGGGTAGGAAAAGGGTTGGAACAATATTGCCCAGACGTTGTTAATTAGTGAAACTGGATGTTGCGTTCATGAAACCCAATTATGCCATTGACTCTTTTGTATGTGTTTGCAGTTTTCCAAGATAAAAACAATTTTTTTTTTTTTGAGACAGAGTCTCACTATATTGCCCTCGGTAGAGTGCCGTGGCATCACAGCTCACAGCAACTTCTAATTCTTGGGCATAAGCAAATCTCTTGCCTCAACCTCCCAAGTGGCTGGGACTACAGGCGCCCACCACAACACCCGGCTATTTTTTGTTTGCAGTTGTCCTTTTTGTTTAGCAGGCCCAGTCCGGGTTTGAACCCACCAGCTTGGGTGTATATGGTTGACATCCTACTCCCTGAGCTATGGGCGCCGAGCCAAGATACACATTTTAAGAATTTAAGTTATGATGCATCCATTAACAGAATACTCTGCAACAGTTAAAAAATGAAATAGACCTATACGTGCTGATACAGCAAGAGTTCCAAGACATTGCTACACACAAAATACAGGGTATAACAAAGCATGCATAGTATTTTCCTGATTTATGTATTTATTTTTTTGAGACAGAGTCTCACTATGCCACCCTTGGTAGAGGACTGTGGCATTACAACTCACAGCAACCTCAAACTCTTGGGCTTGAGCGATTCTCTTGCCTCAGCCTCCCAAGTAGCTGAGACTACAGGCTCCAGCCATACCGACTGGCTATTTTTTTGTTGCAGTTGTCATTGTTGTTTATCTGGCCTGGGCTGGATTTGAACCCGCCACCCTCAGTGCATGTGGCCAGCGCCATAAACCTGCGCTACAGAGGCCAAGCCAATTTTTCTCTCTCAACTTTGGATGTAAAGAATTAGATTTTTCATGGACTCACATCATTGGTCCATGTATGACCTACCTTTATTTTAGTTAATTTGTTTTAATAATGTAAACAGTCATGATCCCTCCACCTAATATGAAAACTAGGAGTTTGAAAATAACCTAGGTGCTATTGTACAACATGATCTGTACTGTATGTTGTAGTTATTATTAATTTCTTTTTGAGACAGAGTCTCAATCTGTTGCCCAAGCCGTGACATCAGCCTCATTCACAGCAACCTCAACTCCTTGTTCAAGCGATCCTCCTATCTCTGCCTACCAAGTAGCTGGGACTACAGGTGCCTGCCACAATGTCCAGATAGTTTTTCTATTTTTTTTTAGTAAAGACAGGGGTCTTGTTGTTGCTTAGGCTAGTCTCAAACTCCTGAGCTCAAGTGATCCTCCTGCCTTGGCCTCCCGGAGTGTTAGAATTATAGGCATGAGTCAGTGCACTGGCCAGGTTGCTGTTTCTCGATTTTCCTCTTTTTATATGGAAACAGGGAAGATGTTCAGAGGAAGGAGCAAAGTAAGAGAGGTAGAAGAAAGACCTTTCTGGGGAGGGATTGTCAACTCCTGGAGACCTGGTGGCTGTGGCTTCTAAGAGCCTCAAGGCTCTCAGGGATTGGAGCCAGAGAAAATGGTGCTGCTGTAAGCCAGTGCTCTAAGAACACCAAGAAGGCAAACTTGTGAGTTCTCTCTCTTCCATGTTACATCTGTGCTCAGTGTTTAATTGTTGCCAGACAGCACCTGTGTATAAATGAGAGGGTGTAGGAGGCCAGGCTCCTCTATGCTGTATAATTTTATTGATTTATTAGCTTGTTGTGGGATCTAAGTCTTAATTTTCTCATCTGTCAAACAACAACAGCAACAACTATGTTACCTGATCTCTAAAGTGTCTTTCAGCAGTAAAATGTGAGGTCTGTCTGAGTCCATGCCATTGTGAAACTTATAGCTTTGTCAACTTCTACGTAGTGAGTTATTAATCCTAAGTGCCCTCAAATTGAAATGATAAGGAACTCTAGTCTGAGTATTTACTCATTCACTTATTCATTCAGTGAATTAATATACAGAGCATTCTTTAAGTTTTTGGCTTTCAAATTCTTTCTCATTTTTCTTCATTTGCAAAAGATTTTTTGGGAGGTAGATACTAGAGATTTCAGAATGAAACCAGGTTTGCTTCTAGTAAAGTTTGGTGTTCTTGACCTATCTCAATCTCCTCTCTGTTGCACATGCTAGAGTGCTGTGGTGTCAGCCTATCTTACAGCAACCTCAAACTCCTGAGTTCAAGTGATCCTCCTGCCTCGGCCTCCATAGTACCTGGAACTATAAGCGCCCACCCTGAGTACCAGGTTGTCAGAAGTCTTTTATTTCAGGGATGGGTCCCGGTGTTCAATGGATGTAACCAGTATTCTTCCTCCTCTAGTTTATCTCATCTCAGCTTGTACCTGCCTCTCTTTCCTGTAGCAGAAGCATTTTTTAGCTGGTTGAGGAAAACAGCCACAAACAATTTAAATTCACATTGTTCTTACAGTTTGAGATCCCAGAGGAAAAGAAATATCTATCGTCTTTCTCTCGAGTTACAGTAGATCTAATTTTTGGGAAGATTCTGATTGGCTGTTCTGAATCACATGCCTACCTGGGATGCTGAGCTCTGTGATTGATTGCACCCCAGAGAAAGCCTGGGCCAGGGAGGGGTGGTTACCCACAGGAAGTAGTGGTTACCCACAGGAAGGGTTACCTATAGGAACGAGTATAACCCACATTGCTGAGTCAATAACTCCTGTTCATTACCACCTCTCTGTAAGCTGGTGTTGTTTTCTACACACAGTAAATGGAATGTACATTTCTACACTCTCACCCAACTCGCTTCTTTCCTATTAACTCATCACTGTACTAAGCTCTCCTGTCTGGTACATTTGGACAAAACCAAGTAATTGGATTTTATTTGCTTCTAGAGTTTTCTCCCAAACCTTTATTTAATCTTCAAATAGAGGTATAATCAGTATAAAAGTAACCTGACTAGCCTATCTTTTGAAGGTTTAATGACCCCTCATTCACCATCAGCCTTTCTTGGCCAAGTAGGCATACGGTTACATTTCCATTTCAATTAAATGATACATCCTGAAGACAGGTGTTTCTTACGGTCACGTGTGCTGCCCCTAAATACAACTGTCTCCTATGTATAGTCGAGCTTCTTCCTTCTCCTCATTTTTTTTTTTTTTTCTTCTCTCTCTCTCTTTTTTTTTTAGGCAGAGTCTCACTATGTCATCTTGGTAGAGTACCATGGCATCACAGCTCTCAGCAACCTCCAATTCTTGGGCTTAAGTGATTCTCTTGCCTCAGTCTCCAAGTAGCTGGGACTACAGGCACCAGCCACAATGCCTGGCTATTTTTGTTGCTATTGTCATTGTTGTTTAGCTGGCCCAGGCCGAGTTCAATCCCGCCATCCTCAGGGTATGTGTCTGGCATCATAACCATTGTGCTACAAACGCCGAGCCTTTCTCTTTGAAAGACAGTCTTACTCTGTTGCCCTGGGTTGAGTGCTGTGATATAGCTCGCAGCAACCTCAAACTCTTGGGCTCAATTGGTCCTTTGTCCTCAGCCTCCCCTGTAGCTGGGACACAAGAGCTGTTCACAATGCCCCACTAGTTTTGGGGGGGTTTTTTGTTTGTTTGTTTTTTTTAGTAGGGACAAGGGTCTCGCTCTTGTTCAGACTGCTCTCGAACTCCTAAGCTCAAGTGATCCATCTGCTCAGTCTTCCAGAGTGCTAGGATTACAGGCCTGAGCCACTGCACCTGGCCTCCTCCTCCTCCTCATCTTAATAATTTAGAAATGACAATTTTGCTACTTAGTCCAATCAGTATTGACTCTGTTGGGTTTTTCCTCTGTGTCTCTTGAGCCAAATAATGGTCTGTAGATGCACTTATTTAACCCCACACAGAAATACAAATCTTTAAAACTTGGGCCCAGTGCGGTGGCTCATGCCTATCTATAATCCTAGCACTCCGAGAGGCAAAGGATGGTAGATCGCCTGAGCTCAGGAGTTGGAGGCCAGCCAGAGCAAGAGCAGGAACTCCATCTCTACTAAA
Source organism: Loris lydekkerianus (assembly GCA_963574355.1). Lineage (NCBI taxonomy): Eukaryota > Metazoa > Chordata > Mammalia > Primates > Lorisidae > Loris > Loris lydekkerianus. The sequence continues at coordinate 2,149 of CAUYPK010079246.1, read as the reverse complement.
AATAGAGAAACTGGGCGCCTATATCTCGATGGTCAGAGCGCCAGCCTCCTGCACCGGGAGTGGTGGGTTCAAACCCAGCCAGGGCCTGCTAAACGGAAAAAATAAATAAATAAATAAATAAATAAATAAATAAAATTAGAGAAACTAGCTGAGTGTCGTGACCGGCGACACAAGAGCTACTCTGAAGCTAAGGCAAAAGGATCACCTGAGCCCAAGAGTTTGAGGTTGCTGTGAGCTTTAAGACCATGGCACTTTACCCAGGGTGACAGAGTGAGACTCTGTCTCAGAAAAAAACCCCAAACTCCCAAATCTTTAAAACTCTATTGCAAACATTTATAAACTAGGAGATGCTACAAACAAATCTGGATTTTTGCTTTTTTTTTTTTTTTTTTTGGACAAATCACAAGATCTGTGACTCCTGGGCCCACATTCCCCGTAGCAAAAATGTGCTGCAGTGGTCCTCGGGCCTGACCATACATCTGTCAGGCCACCACTCCCCGTGGTGTTCCCAGTTGAAACCCAGTTGCCATTTACCATGTTATTTGCTGGTTACTGTTGCTTACAGCTGGCCCACCTCACTCAGCTACATTCCCTGCCTGGCCCCTGGAGCATTGTTTGAGTTTATGAGTCCTGGTTGGGTGGCCATTGCAAATCAGGGACAGGTTGAAGCAAGGTTTAAACCTCTGATGAGCTGGGGCCTAGATTGGCTTTCTGCCTCAAGGCTCAAAGCAGACATAGACTGATGGTGTACTTCAAAGGCAGAGGAGACACTTCTGAGGGTTTTGAAAGAACTGCCGCTACTTGTCTGTATAACATCTATTGTACCTTTCAAGGGAATTATATGATGTTTAAATACAATAAACGAAAGTTTCCAGAAAAAGATATAAATGCTGTGGAAAAATGATGGCATGTCTTAAGTTTGAATCACTTTAAAGAAGCAAGATAATATTCAAAGTCTTAGAATAATTTTGTAAAATAGTTAATGTATACTTTTATTGAAATCTTTTATTGATTTCTTCATCTGTCTTATATAGTAATAAATATTTGCAGATAGAAGGAGGAAAAGAAGAAAGGAAGAAAAGTGGGAAGAAACTACTTGAATACAGGAACTGCCTAATCCATTTTTTAAGTTTAAATTTTTTTATTTTTTATTTTATTTTTTGAGACAGTCTCACTTTGTCACCCTCAATGGAGTGCTGTATTGTCACAGCTCACAGCAACCTCAGAGGCTTTGGTTTAAGCAATTCTCTTGCCTCAGCCTCCCAAGTAGCTGGGAGTACAGGTGCCTGCCACAATGTCCGGCTATTTTTAGAGACAAGGTCTTGCCTCTGGCTTAGGCTGGTCTCAAGCTTGTGAACTTAGTCAATCCGCCTGCCTTGGCCTCCCAGATTGCTGGGCTTACAGGCGTGAGCCACTGTGCCTGGCCTAATTTTTATTTATTTATTTTTTTATTTTTTGCAGTTTTGGGCCGGACCTGGGTTTGAACCCACCACCTCCAGTATATGGGGCTGGCGCCCTGCTCCTTTGAACCACAGGCGCCGCCCCTAATTTTATTTTTAAATTAGAAGTTGCAAACATTGTACACAGAGGTCCTGTGTGCCCATTACCCAGCTTCCCCCAATAATGACATCTTCCATAACTACAGGTCACTTTTCTTACATTCCAGCGGCCCACACTAACTGTTCTATGAAGTTTACTGAATGTATAAATTTGCATGTAGAGATTTGGCGTGTTAGTCTTAATATTCATTACTTCTGAATGTGTAATATATGCACGTGGAGCAAAATTTGGTAGGCACAAAGAATATACAGTTGTCCCTCAGTATTTGTGGGGATTGGTTCCAGAACCTCTTGCAGATACCAAAATCCACAGATGCCTAAGTCCCTCATATAAAATGGTGTCAATTTTACACACATAAAATTGTGTGTAACCTGCACATCCTTCTGTATATTTTAAATCTTCTCTAGATTCTTATAATACCAAATATGATATACCATATATACTTGAATATAAGCTGAGTTTTTTCAGCACAAAATTTGTGCCGAAAAACACGAACTCGGCACAAATTTTGTGCCGAAAAAACTCGGCTTATACTCGAGTATATACGGTATTTACCCTATGGAAATACATGCATGCAAAAAATATTTAA
>CAUYPK010079245.1:0-77050 GCA_963574355.1 Loris lydekkerianus | reverse complement strand
CGGCCCCAGGGCTTTCACCGACCTTGGCTTAAGGCCACGTGGGGTGGAGCGGTGGCTTCTGCCGGCTCCACCCCTGCCTCAAGGCGCCCGCCCGGGCCAGTTTCCCAAAGGGCCAGAATGCCGCCTCCGCCGAGTGCCCCTCCATTTTCTTAGTTATTGTGTTAAGACATTTATATTCTACATTTAGTAAGTTTCACGTGTACCTTTGTAAGATGCACCTTAGGTATGATCCCACCTATCACCCTCCCTCCAACCCCCCCCCTTCCCTTTCCCCATATTCTTAGGTTATAATTGGGTTATAACTTTCTGTAACTTCTTTTCATTTCTACCTTTTGCTAGTTGGACCCTTTCAAATCATATCTCTTTTTTTTAGAGACTCACTTTATCACCCTCTGTAAAGTGCTATGGTGTCACAGCTCACAGTAACCTCCAACTCTTGGGCTCATGCGATTCTCTTGCTTCAGCCTCCCAAGTACCTGGAACTACAGGCGCCCACCACAAGGGCCTGGTTATTTTTTGTTGAGGTTTGGCTGGGGCCGGGTTCAAACCCGCCACCCTCAGTATTTGGGGTCAGCACCCTCCTCACTAAGCCATAGGCGCTGCCCCCGATCTCTTTTTATAATGTTTTCTATATTTATTCTTTTGTGTGTTTACCCTATCTGCTTTTGATACAAAGAGCATTTAGTTTATTTGCTTGTTTAATATTTTTTTAACAGACTTAGCATAGCATAAGGCATTGGTTGTTAATTTTGTTGACCTGAAATGTTAATTAGAAATTGTGAGCTAAAATCAAGTTTTGGATCATCTCCTATGTTGTGTTATGGTTATGATTTCCTATTGCTAGTGATGATTAGATGCCATTTTACAGATACAGTGGGAGGGGGGAGAAACAACATGTAGTTTTATCTGTTTTATCCATTTTTTCTTTCTTTTCTCTTTTTTTCTTTTCTTTTTCTTTTTTTGGCAGAGAAATTTTTCCATGTCTGTAAATAGTGCGGCTGTCCTGCGATTGACAGGACGAGGAGGAGGAGGAACAGTGGTGGGGGCTCCTAGAGGTCGAAGTTCTTCAAGAGGGCGAGGTGAGCTTTCACATGAATAAAATAATAACGGAGGAGGAGGACAGGGAAAGCACTTTTAAAATATTGTAATGCCTGATTTAAAAAAAAATACCTGTTCTTTGACTTTATCTACATATTAAATGCCCTGAACATTTGTTTCCTGAACATTTCTTAAGGTAGCTCCTCCACAATTCTTGATGTGGAGCAGCGGAGTTTAATTGTAGTTGTAGAGATTTGAGCATGAGGGAGTCTAGACAGTCCCAGTTTACTTCTGCACATACTTGCTGTCTTTGTTCCTTGTCCTCAGGAAGCCTTATTCTTGGGAGGCAAAACTTCCTAAAGTGTCTTGAGTGCTGGAGCAGCACTGAAGTCCTGGCAGGCTTCTGGGACACACACAGGTTTCTGTATGGGAGCCGTGTGCCAAGAATGTCTCTAACTAGAAAGGGGCTTTAGCAAAAACTGTCTTATACTGGAACCTTTCAGGGGTAGAACAAAAAGCAATTAAACAGCATTCCTTTGTTTAACCTATGGTTTTAAAGATTTATGTCTTTTCTTAGAAGAACAGTTTATTTTGATATTACTTATTTCTTTGATATCTACTCCCCCCCCCAATATAACGGCATTCTTTTTTTTTTTTTCTTGAGACAGAGCCTCAAGCTATTGCCTTGGGTAGAGTGCTGGGCATCACACTTCACAGCAACCTCTAACTCTTAAGCTCAAGCGATGCTCTTGCCTCAGCCTCCCACGTAGCTGGGACTACAGGCACTTGCTACCACGCCTGACTTTTTTTTTTTTTTGCAGTTTTTGGCCTGGGCTGGGTGTGAACCTGCCACCTCTGGTATATGGGGCCGGCGCCCTACTCCTTAAGCCACAGGCACTGCCCTTTTTTTTTTTATAAGTTGTAGTTGTTGTTGTTGGCGAGTCTGGGCTGGATTTGAACCCACCCAGCGCTTGAGCTATAGGCGCTGAGCCTATAAGGGCATTCTTAATGTTTGCAATGTAAATATTTACTTGCACACTCTTAAACCAGTTAAATCATATTCTAAACATACCTTGTAATTTTCTGTCTGAGATGCTTTAGAAATGGAAGAGTTGGGTGTTTGCAGTGACCATTGTTTTCACATATCATATCACCAAGATGGGCTTGAGTGTAAATTCTTTTTAAGGAATTATTCTTAATGAATAATTTGTGCACAATACTTATAGAGATGTATTCAATTGTTCATTTTTGGTAAGAGGTTTCTTTAGGTAGTTCATTTAGAATGTGGGAATGCTGGTGTGAATAATGATGAGTGTAACTGAAACTCTGCACTTGTTATGCTAGGTACCTCATGGTGTTTTTTTTTTTTTCCTTCTAAATTTACTTGTCCATCTCTAGAAAAGTTGTTTTTAACTTGAGGCATTCTTAGATTTACCTATAAAGCTTATAAAACTATCTGTGCAACACAAATTTGGGGGATATCTAGGAAGCATGTGTGTGCTTCTGAAGCTTCATAGATAATTCAGATTTGCACTCCCAGTTATGTTCCATTAGTCCAGAATTTGTCTCAGATCCATCTTATTGGTGGTGTGATGGGGCTGACCACTCACGACTTTGGCCTGCTACTTGGGCATTTCCTGTGTTTTTCTCCTGTTGGTTGCCAGCAAGGAGAGGTTGTATTCAGGCAGGTTTGCCTCCAGTGCTTTTCAGGGAAAGTCAGAGTTGTTTTTTTTTTTTTTTTTAGATATTTTAATTATGTTGCCCTCAGTAGAGTGCTGTGGTATCATAGCTCACAGCAACCTCAAACTCTTGGGCTTAAGTGATTCTCTTGCCTCAGCCTCCCAAGTAGCTGGGACTACAGGTGCCCGCCACAACGCCCTACTATTTTTTTTTGTTGTTGTTGTTGCAGTTGTCATTGTTGTTTAGCAGGCCTGTATGTGGCCAGCACCCTAACCACTGAGCTACAGTTGCCAAATCAAGAGATCTTTGTAATCAAGAAGTATGAGCCCCCATTTGTGTGCTGCAAACTGATCTCTGGGCCCTTTAAAACAAAATTACCCATTGAGCTAGGCACAGTGGCTCACACATGTAATCTCAGCACTTTGGGAGGCCAGGGTGGGAGGATCACTTTAGCCCAGGAGTTGGAGAGAAGTCCAGGAAACATAATGAAGCCGTGTTCTACAAAAAATTGGCAGGACATAGTGGCATCTGCCTATAGTCCTAGCTACTCAGGAGGGGAAGGCAGGAAGATGGTTTGAACCCAGGAGTTTGAGACTATAGTGAGTTATGATTGCAGCCCTGTACTCTAGCCTAGGTGACAAAGTGATATCCTGCCTCAAAAAAAAAAAAAAAAAAAATTTATGGTCGATTGAGCGAATTGGTTCATGCTCCTAGTACCTTGGAAGGCTGTGGTGGGAGGGTTGCTTGAGGCCAGGAGTTCGAGATCAGCCTGAACAAAAGCAAACCCTGTCCCCCCAAATAATTAATTAGTTAATAAAAAAATTATTGAGAAACGTGAATGATTTATGATTTGTGATTTCTAATTTCTTTTGAAGTGAAGGGTTATTACATAGGATAAAAATCTTACATTCAGAATGTCAATGGGCGTGTATATAAGATAGGTGCTTTGACATATAAAGAGTGACTTGATTAACATGTTAATGTGAAAGAATGGCATGAAACTAGTTGAATGCATGTTGACTGAAAAATACTTCCATTGTCACAACTACCTGTGATTCTTGTAAATGGTTTCAATAGTTCATTTTGTAAAACAAGGTTGTGGTTGTTAACACGCTTTTGTATTTTTCACTCATTACTTAATTTCAGCTTGATGGCTAAATAATGATTGCTGTGGCATGGGCAGAGCTAACATTAAATAATTATCCTAACCTTTTGTAGTTTGAAGAAACCTTGATAAGAAAATCTGCTGACATCCAGACTACTAAATACCCTGAACTAGTAAAATTTAAAGAAATGTATAAATGGATGGCAGAAACAGCATCAAGTAGTCATCTTCCTATTTTATTTAGTTGGGATGTTAAATGCACACAACTGTCACCTGCTGCTGCCTTTATCATTAAAAAGAATTCCCAAAAAGGATAGAGTACAATCTCAGACATTAGGATAGTCCTTTAAAGTTACCTTTATGAAAGGTACATTGTTTTATATTTATTTGCTTAGTCTTTTATTTTTAAATTTTACATGTTGGAAAGCTTTAAAACTCGATTCTTTTAATGTGTTCCATTATAAAGCTTTAGTCTCAAAAGTAGGACCAGGGCCAGTGCTAGTAATGGTAGAAAAAATTTTTTTGACCTTTTTGCTGCAACAACCCCTTTGATGTCTGTGGCACATGTATCTTGCTTTGTAAACCTGTGTCTTGCTCTTGCTTTATAAACCTGTATTTCTCTTCCTCAATAAACTTTGTTTCACTCCTGCAAAATACACACACACATACACACATATGTATGGTGGCACACAAACTTTTTGGCCTCCCTGTATGTACACATTTTTTTTTTTTTTAATGTATTTTGCTTGTTTTTATTGGTAACCTGAAAGCTGTTTTTTATTTATTTATTTATTTATTTTTTTTTTATTATAGATAAAAATATGCACCATAGATGTGGCCCAACCCATCACTCTCCCTCCACCCAAACCTCCCCCCTCCCTTCCCCTGAAAGCTGTTTTTTATATTCATTTGTTTCTGGAATAAAACATTTCTTTTAACGTGATACAGACATAGTGGCTTTCCTGAGAAAATTGTTCTTTAAAAGGAGAGGGCAGGGGCTGGGCTGGGCTTGGTGGCTCATGCCTGTAATCATAGCACTCTGGGAGACTGAGGCAGGTGGATTGCCTGAGCTCACAAATTTGAGACCAGCTGGAGCAAGAGCGAGCCCTTGTCTCTAAAAATAGCAGGTGCCTATAGTCCCCATTACTTGGGAGGCTGAGACAAGAGAATCACTTGAGCCCAAGAGTTTGAGGTTACTGTGAGCTGTGATGCCACAGCATTCTCCTAAGGGTGACAAAGTGAAACTCTGTCTCCAAAAAAAAAAAAAAAGATGGCCCTTTTTTTTCTACCTTAAAATCATTATTGTAAGGGTTTTACATTACAATCATTATTGTAATGTAAAAACATTATTGTAATGTTTCCTAATGTTATGTGAGTTATGATTATTTCAGAATCTTTTTTTTTTTTTTCTGAGGCAGAGTCTCAAGCTGTTACTCTGGGTAGAGTGCTGTGGTGTCATAGCTCACAGCAACCTCCAGCTTAGGCTCAATCCTCTTGCCTCAGTTTTTCTATTTTTAGTAGAGAAGGGGTCTTGCTTTTTGCTTGGGCAGGTCTCAAACTCATGAGCTCAAGCAGTCTACCTCCCTTGGCCTCCCAGAGTGCTAGGATTACAGGTGTGAGCCACCACTCCTTGCTGATTTCGGAATCTTAAATAAAATGGATACATTTACTGAAGGGGAGAGGAACTTAAACTATGACTTGACTTTAAATTGGTATAAAGTGAAGTTGACACAACTGGAAGATAACTTTAAGATTATTGTAGTTCTGGCTGGGTGAGGTGGCTCATGTCTGTAATCCTAGAATTCTCGGAGACTGAGGCAAGGAGGATCCTTTGCACTCAGGAGAACAGCCTAACCAAGAGCCAAACCCTGTCTCTACTAAACTAGAAAAATTGGCTGGGCGTGGTGACAGATGCCTATAGTCCCACCTACTTGGGAGGGTGAGGCAGGATAGCTTGAACCCAGGAGTTTGAGGTTGCTGTCAGCTAGGTTGACACCATGGCACTCTAGCCTGGAGCAGCAAAGTGAAACTCTCTCAAAAAAACAAACAAAAAAAAGAAATTATCGTAGATCAGCTATGGTCTTCACTTGCATTTTAAAAATGAAGAAATCGGCCAGGTATGGTGGGTGGCTCATTCCTGTAATTCTAGCACTCTGGGAGGCTGAGGCAGTTGGATTGCTTGAGCTCAGGAGTTCAAGACCAGCCTGAGGAAGATTGAGATCCTGTCTCTAAAAAATAGCTGGGCGTTGTGCTGGGTGCCTATAGTCCCAGCTACTTGGGAAGCTGAGGCAAGAGAATTGCTTGAGGTTACTGTGAGCTCTGACACCATGGTGACAAAAGTGAGACTATCTCAAAAACAACAACAAAAAAGAAGACATGGATATTGGGACTAGTCAAGAGGGTATCCATTGTTCCTAAGATTACCCATAAGACAAATCAGGACATTATTTTGGTATTTCATAATATGATTGTGTAAAATTACAGCATTCTGAGTCATTTCTTGATAAATTATAACTACAAAGTAGAAATACCACATGAATATCTACCATAATTATTTACCTCATTTATGTTTAGATTTGGAATGTGTTGATGCTTTTGTTCAGTATCCATCATTTTCTGTGGGTCATTTTACATCATAGGAGAAATGAGTTACGGATGATGGCTAAGATTTCATCTAGTTATAAATACATCCTCAGTCCCCACTCCCCCAGTTTTCTCACATGTTGTATACAAATGGTGCTTATTTGTTGGGAAAACTGAACAGAAATTATAAAGCTGAAAGTGCATACTGCTCCAGGCCCAGCAATTGGATGTACATCCTTCTTGACCCTAACCACAGCTGCATCATTTATATAAATGAAATAATTTTTATATGTATTCTGTGGTTTATGTTTGTTGTTCAACAGAATAATGTAGATTTCTGTTAATGTCAACACTTTATTTTTTGTGGTTTTATAGTGTTCTACTATATATGTATATATATATATTTTTTGGAGACAGAGTCTTACTTTATCGTCCTCAGTAGAGTGCTGTGACATCATAGCTCACAGCAACCTCCAACTCTTGGGCTTAGGTGATTCTCTTGCCTCAGCTTTGTGAGTAGTGGGGACTACAGGCGCCCGCCACAACGCTGGCTTTTTTTTGTTGTTGCAGTTTTAGCAGGCCATGGCCAGGGACCTACCCACTGAGCCACAGGCGCCTCTTCTACTACATATTTTTTATCAGAATTTTGTTAGTGATCCTTTGTTGATTAGATTGTTTCTGTTTTTTTAAAATTGCTGTTAATACCTGTATAGTTTGTATATTTGTACGAGTATTTCTGTTAAGATAAACTGTTACTCATATTGCTGAATCAGATATTAATAGATCTAACCAAATTGCCTTGAATAAAGGCAAGTTTAGATTGCCACCAGAGTCTCTAAATTCCTACAACCATATACTCTTAGCAACTCTGTGGTTTGAATTTAGTCTTGATACTTTTTTTACTTCAAGATTTAAGAGTAGGGGGCGGGACACAATTATAAGAGGAACTTTATTTAACAAATGCAATCAGTATAACCTAATTCTTTGTGCCCTCAGTGAATCCCAAACAATAAAAAAAAATGCAAGATGTGCAATCCCATGTGATTCAGGCTCATGAAAAAGTTTGCAAACTTTTCTAGGCACTGGACTAGACAAATACAACAAAATGTCCAACAGCACCAATGGTCTGGTTTGGAATCATTTTAACATGTGTAGAAATTGTTTATAATGTATTCCTAAAATTTTTATTTTTCTTTTAAATGTAACCAAAATATTTTTGAATTAAGTAAAGACAAACATTGTTCTCATGAATCTTTAAATAACAATAATGGAATTGTTATAAAATAAAGCTTATCTGAGAAGACAAAATTTAAAAAAAGAGTTGAGAGTAAAGGATGCCTTTGGTTTGGATTTCTGTGGTATATCCTGTGAGGAGTTCATGACATGGATTGTTTTAAGAGTTGACTATATTAAGTTATTCTTTCTTTGGGATTAGATAAAGTATTTTGACTTTTGTGCGTGGCTTTTTAACTTTAGCTCCTTTTTTGCAAACTCTCCAAATCAAGATTTCTTCATTTTTTATCAAAAATAGTCCAACAAATGGTTAATTTACATTGATGCTTTATTGGATTAATTAGAATTTCACTATTGAACTTTTATGATAGAGCTTAATGGTGACACTTTTCTTGTTCAGGACCGGGATTGGTGCTGTTAACATTAGTTTTTGAACTTGTTTTGTTCAACCTTCTGTGCTTCAGTGCCATTGTTGGTCTCATAGAACTTGCTAAAATTTAAATGCAGATATTCTGTTTTGTGCAGAGATTGAACTTTAGAGATTATTCTATGTTGTTGAATGTGTGCCAGATGTTGACATCAGTCATTTTTTCTGTTTTCTTATTTTCAGGCAGAGGCAGAGGTGAATGTGGTTTCTACCAAAGAAGTTTTGATGAAGTAGAGGGTGTATTTGGTCGAGGAGGTGGCAGAGAAATGCATAGATCGCAGAGCTGGGAAGAAAGGTAACTAAAGGATCCGGATCTTGGCACAAAGCTTTTTCAATATTAAATATAAGAAACATTTAATTTTTGCTTTCTATAGAGAGAAGTCTGTTTGTATAGTTACAAGGTTTCATTTTTTAAAAAATGCATTTAATTTTTGAAGGTCAAGGTGTACAGAATATTTAAATGATTTTTATTTAATGAAAGAAGCATATTAGATTAGATAAATAAGTTAATTTATTAGTGCCAGTGTAGATAGTTAATTTGATTTGCTATTTTGGTGAGCATTCAGTAGGATGTATTGCTGTTGTCTTCTTTGTAGGTCTTAGTAAAAGCATATTATTTCTATATTGTTTATAACTTTAGTCCAAGTATGCAAAGATTAGTGAGGGCCACAGAAAGATATATATGTGTATAAGGATGCTCACTGTGATATTTCTAATAAGAAATAATTGGGGCAGTGCCCGTAGCTCAGTGAGTAGGGCGCTGGCCACATACACCCAGGCTGGTGGGTTCAAACCTGACCCAGGCCAGCTAAACAAAGACAAATGCAACAACAACAAAAAAGTAGTTGGGTGTTGGGATGGGTGCTTGTAGTCCCAGCTACTTGGGAGGCTGAGGCAAGAGAATCACTTAAGCCCAAGAGTTTAGGTTGCTGTGAACTGTGAGGCCACAGCATTCTACCCAGGGCAACATAGTGAGACTCTGTCTCAAAAAAAAAAAAAAAGGAAATAAACCAAACAGATGGATACTGCCTTTATGTAATTGTATATGTACATAATAGAATACTACATAATACTATATAACTATTAAAGTTAAAGGTGGCTTTGAAAATATTTAATAATGTGAGAAAACAGTTTATAAAACTGTCTAATTAGAATTTTTGGGTCAACAGAAACTAAGTTTTGGTAGGTACAGTGGTATATGGTTTTATTTCTTTCTCTGTTTTTGTGTATTTTTACAATATTAGTTGATAACCATGTATTTATTTGTTTTATAATTTGAAACAAATGCTGTTAAAGAAAAATGAGAAAGTGAATGTCATGGAAGGGAAATTTATATATTATGCTTATGCTTTGTTTGAAACCTTGTCTTTTCTAGGGGTGACAGACGTTTTGAAAAGCCAGGACGAAAAGATATAGGTAAGGTAATGATTTATTAATGTAATAATGTATTGATATAAATATTTCCTGGACCTTCATGGTACTAGTTTTTAACAAAGCTCACACATAAAGATAAATGTATTAAAAGTTGACTTGGTTACCTGCACTTCTCCAGTAGATGGGGTTGTAGCATTGCTTGCGTTTAGAATTCCATGGTTATTTGAGGACTCCACTGCATGAAACCAGAGATGATGAATACAGCAATCATTAGGATTTGCTTGAGTTAACTTTTTAGGTCTTTGTGTTCTCTGTAAGGCATGTATTCTTTATTAAGGCCAATTTGTGAATTCAAACTTCAAGTTAGGAAACAATCTATTAACTCCTTTTCCAATGTAGATAGCATCTCATAGGTGAGGAAAAAATAGGGAAAATGGTAGAATCTTTGCTTTTATATCAGAGCAAAGTTCAAAACTACAATTGTTTTTGTTCAGTCATCTATTCATCTGGCCTTTTTGCAGCATAGTCTTTTTTTGTTTTGTTTTGCAATAAGAGCAATCAAATTACATAGTTACAGTATCCCCAGAAGAGGAATATGATAAGGAAACATTTCAGTGTTTATACTGGAATTAATCATAGTTTATATTAAAGAATTTATGATAAGATGAGCTTTTGGATTAAGGTACTACTTTACAAATTGCCAGTAGGTATTAGTATTGGAGAGAAAAACTGCCAGTTCATAGTGACAGTGGAGTTATAAGCATTACCATTACAAGTTCCAAATTTCTACATGTACCAAAAAACTTCTCCGGATCAAGATTGTGTCTAACAATGGTAAACTTTTCTTATAAATTTATGTTAAATATGTAAATACCATTCACAGATTGATTTGCAGGTTGTTTTATGCCGGAGGTGGCAGGTTCAAACCCAGCCCCGGCCAAAAACTGCAAAAAACAAAACAAAACAAAAACAAAAACCAATTTAACAACCAGCTTTGGTTCACTGTTTCCATAGAAAACTCACTTAAACATGTCAGTGATTAAAATTCCTCAGTCATTAACGTGGCATTGGTATTATTAGTTGTATTATGTTAATGAAAAATCATTCAATATGTGTAGCTTGAAATTCAGAATAGACTGGCTATTTATTTTTTGAGACAGAGTCTTACTCTTTCACCATGGGTAGAGTGCTGTGGCATCATAGCTCACAGCAACTTCAAACTCTTGGTTTTGAGCAAAATCCTCTTGCTTCAGCTTCCCAAGTATCTGGGACTACAGGCACCTGCTGCAATATCTGGCTAGTTTTTCTGTTTTTAGTAGAGACATGTCTTGCTGTTGTTCAGACTAGTCTTGAACTCCTGAGCTCAAGCAGTCCACTTGCTTGGGCCTCCCAGAGTGCTAGGATTATAGGCTACCATGCTGGCCTGCCTAGGTATGTATTGTTAGCTTTGCACCTATTGTAGATCAGTGGATGAGTATTCATCTTAGGGACTTTGTCAGAACCTCTACTCCCATGATTGTCTGATTTCATACTTTGCCAGTCAATACAGAGAGGTGAAGAGGTGACATTGAAGGGGCATAGGATTTGGAATCAGAAGATCATGGTTATTCTAAGCTCCCAGATATTTATTAGTCTCAAAGTAATGAGATGAAGTGATAATGCCTTACAGAATTTTTAGGATTACAATAGTACCCCCTTATCAAGGGGGATTTGTTTAAGACTCACAGTGGATGCCTGGAACTGTCAATGGTACCGTACCCTTTATATATGCATACTGTGTTTATTTCTATACTTGCATACCTGTAATAAAAAGAATGTGACTGGTTTTTCCCTCTTTTAAAACACTTATTTTTGGACTGTGGTTGACTATGGAATCATGGAAAGTAAAACTGTGCATAAGGGAGGACCACTGAGAATTAGAGTACATGAACTTATATTCTTTCACCAAATATTCAGTTCCTACTTAATATGCTAGGTCTTGTGCTGGGTGGTAAACATTCCTTTTCTTTGGAGGACGTTGTGCACTGATCAGATTTTCAAATCATTCAGTGTTGAGAGGGGTAGCTATAGAGTGGAACAATTAGTTAGGACTTGGGATCAGCATGAAGGTGGAGCAAGTGACCATATCTAATCAAATGGAAGTTTTACAGTAGAAAATGCAAACTCTTACATAAGTGAGTTACAGATTTTAAAATGTGGAGTAGTTGCATGTAATAGCAGCCTATTGGGGAGTGGCACAGACCTCTCAAATGAAGCTGTGCTTGTTACTTGGCAGTAAGCTGACGTCCACACACCTGTGGTCAGTATTTATTGGAACTAAGTATCCTTAGTGAGTCAGGTGATAGAAAGGCCCATTGTCTTCTATGTTGTCATAGGATAGTCTACATGTTGTGTTCAGTTCTGGGGCCACACCTTGAAAGTGTCCATATATTGGAGTAGGGGGCTGGAGTGCCTGGGAAATTTGAAGCTCATGATGGGGATTTCATGAAGGTAATGAAGGTGTTTAGACAAAAGACAAGATTGGGCAGGACAGAGGTGGAGAGGAGGGTCACTGTCTACTAATGTTGTTTTAAATATCATGTGAAAAAGGAATTAGACTTGATTTTTATGAGTGTCTAAAGGGCAGGAGGGGCTGAACAATGGCAGGTTCAAGGATTATTTGGCATAATCTTCAAAAGATTTAATAATTAGAGTTGTCTGAAAATGCCTTGGAAAAGCAATGAGTTTCCTAACTGAGAAATAACTTAACTATTGACACATCTTCACACTTCGTTGGTTTGGAATAGATGAGTGATAGAGAGTTTTTCATCTTTATTTGTGGTTCTCATATTTTAACTTATTAGTAAACATATTTACTAATCCAATGAGGGTAATTTTCCTAACCACTCTTTATGAAGAATAAAGGTTCTTTTTTTTGGGGGGGGGGGTACCCTGTATATGTGGGTCATAACCCACATATCTTTGGAAGGACAAGTTCCATAAGACCAAATTGATGTGGAGGATCTCAGAACATTTAGGAGACTAACTACCACTTAGTATCTACTAACTACTAGTATACTAAAATATCCTGACATTTTCCACACACTTAACATATCTAGTATATCATAACGACTTACTAAATGCTTTTTGTAAAAATGCTTACTTCAGAATAACTGTGCTAAGAATTTTGAGCTTTCTTTTTTTGCAAATAATCCACTTTTGTTGATAATCATGTGGGTTAAAAACTTATTTATAATTGGGTGGCACCTGTGGCTCAAAGGAGTAGGGCGCTGGCCCCATATGCTGGAGGTGCAGCCCCGGTCAAAAAAACTGCAAAAAAAAAAAAAAAAAAAAAATCATAATTATTTCCTACACTTTCCAAGAGTAATACTACACTTATTGGGACATACTGATATATTGATCAATTGTGAGATGTCTTATGACTTCACATTAGGTATTTTAAGTACTAAAGGATCCAGAATGATTGTTCTTTTTCAGAGATCCCCAAATAGATACTTATCATTTATTTGCTTCTTATATGAAGAGAAATGAGTGGAATGTGGACAGTCTGAGTAAGAATCATGCATATTCCTTTTGAACACCCATCAGAGAATGTGGAGGTGAAAAAAGCCCTGTGATATTAGAAATTATAGGCCCTTAGAAAAGTAGGCCCTTAGATTTTTGGTACCAGCTTGTCTCCAGTTTGTTAGAACTGTCATGCTGTCTTTATTGATTTCCAAAGTTACTTTTATTTATTGTTTTTATTGTTTTGAGACGGAGTCTCACTATGTTGCTTTCAGTAGAGTGCTATGCCTTCACAGCTCACAGCAACCTCCAACTCTTGGGCTTAAGTGATTCTCTTGCCTCAGCCTCCTAAGTAGCTGGGATTACAGGTGCCCGCCACAATGTCCAGCTGTTTTATTTTTGTAGTTGTCATTGTTGTTTAGCTGGCCCGCTCTGGGTTCGAACCCGCCCGCCTCAATGTATGTTCTACAGGTGCCTAGCCCCAAAGGTACTTTTAAAGTTAGTTCCACAATGATCTTCCTAATCCTGTATTCTAAGCTCCACGATCAAGCTCCCAGGTGTTCTAGGTTAGCAGTGCACATCTAGGAAGGCAGAGCTGCCATTTACTGCCTCCCAGTAATTTCCTCCCTCTTTCTTTTTGTGTACCCCTTTTTCCTGAGAGGATAATGGTCTCTCTGCAGAACACTTAATTCTTACCCTAGGTACTGTGATTCTTTGAAATTAGTGATTAAATCATGATGACTGCTCTCAGGAGCTTTCTATCCCATAGACAAAAGTTTCTGATCACATTTCTCTGTTGTCAATTTATAAAATATTTATTAAATACCATTAGTTTACCAACATTTTTGTTTTTTGGATGTGTATAGGGAAAGTCATATTTGGTTTCCCAGTGTCAAGTTTATGTATAAACAGTAAATGTGATGCGAGATTGTTCTGACTTGAATGGAGCCTTAGATCCCAGGTCTTACTCATTTCACTTCTGTCACCTTCAGCAGCTTCACTTAGCTGTTAAAGGTGTGGTCTCTGTAACTAATGTAGTGCGGAAAAAACATACCATGTAAGTCTTCAATACTACTTTATTTTCACAGGTTAGATGAATCTTATTAATTTATTATAGAAATAAGAATTCCCACTGTCTTTATGGGTTACAGTAGTCTGGGTTGGAGAAAAAAACCATCTGTTGGTCTGAATACTACTTAAGAATGCATGCCTAAGATTTTGAAACAGAAGAAATTGACAATAATTGTCTGAATTCTTGATATTCTTCTGCTATTATCAGTCTTAGATGACTCCAGAGTTGTTCTTTATTTTCTTTTCCTTTTGGTCAAATAATAGAAAAGTGTTACTTGCTGCTCTACCCTGCTTATAACAACTGCTTGCCTTTACTCAGTATTTATTTCAAGAGATGGTGCCTTCCTAGATCATCACCATTGGGGAGGGTTAATCCTTCACTTTTCCCATAAATACCTGAATAAGGGAAATTTCAAAAAAGAACAGCCACAAATCTGTTTGATACCTGATAGGGTAACGTTTTTCATTATCTTTTTTAATTGAAATGAAAATTATGCAAAAGATTGTCTTAATCTGGATGTAGTAGAAAGGGTTCATTTAAGCATATATAAAATAGAAGATGAAGCAGAAAAAACATAATTTTTATTGAGTATTAGATTTGGAAAGAAATAATAGAGTTCATCTAGTCCAACCTCCTACTGGTGAATAAACATTTTTTGTGTTTATAGAAAAAACTATTTGAAGTTGGAAACAGGCATTTGGGTTTGAAAATACTTTGTTGCCTAATTATTTTTGCTTTATCTATTGAAGATTTTTTTTTTTTTTTTTTTTTTGCAGGTTGTGTTATGTTTTTATTTATAAATTATTAGAGCCATGGTAGTTTTTTATGACTTTGAATGGATCATAGGAAGGGGATATTTTTAGGTTGTTCTAGAAGCATTTCAGATGAACTGGTGATTAAAGTTTTAAAATCACTATTTGATTATTATGCAGAGTAGTTTTGAAGTAGATATAACTTTGTATCTCCTTGCCAAAAATACTACCCCGTAGGTTTCTTTTCGGCTGGAGCTCATCTTAACTTTCTTCTGATCACCTTCTGCCACAGATATATGAACCATATGAATATGTTTGGATGTCTTGTTCAGATGCTTTTAGGATTATGTATAAGTATATACTTTGCTTTTTTCTTGTGAATTTTTGTTCTTAGCTATTAAAAATAAAGGAGATAATACTTACCCTAGTTTTGTAGTATAAAGAACCAAAAGAATAATCTTTGCTGTCTTGAAAAAATGTTATTTTTTCAAGGATGTTCACTAAATATTTTTAAATCATTATTCTACCCAGGGAGCTGGGTTTGAAACTAGACTCTTGCTTCAATTTGCAGATGAAAACGAGAGCTGTATGGTTGATTATAGTTCAGCTGTGTTAAACATCACTGTCCATTTTACCTTCAGAACTGGTACCATACTACATCTTTATAAGTTCACGAGCAGCTTTTCTGTATAAGTGTCTGTCAAATTGAGTTACTCTGATTTTTGCAGGTATAACACAGATATAAACTTGGTAAGGTAGAATGTTATATTTCCAGAATATGTATTGTTAGCTCAGCTGGTTTTTTGTGGGCATAGGCATGATTACCATGATGTAATCTGAGAGCTGTCATCAGCATTGAAAAAAAGAAAAAACATGAGATACAATGAAGGAAAAGTAGCTGCATAACTGGCTGGGTATATTTAATACATTAAAAAATAGGATGGCATAGGTAAGTCTTATTCTGTCAGTCCTGTTTCAGAGATCTGAAAATTGTCAATACTTTGTCCATTGATGCGAATATCCAGGTCAGTCCTGTTTGGGTTCTTAGAGACCAGAGGAGTTGGAAGTTCAGGGATAGTCTTGTCAAAATTTTCCATCTTGATTTGATATTCACCTTTCGAACCTCGGCTCAACAGAGATGCAAAACAGTGATGTAACATAATCTCGGAGGGTAGATAGGATGTCCTCCTTTGGCATATTTCTCCAGTGCCCTCTTGCATTGCTGAAAGGAATACAACTAATTCAAAGTGGGAAGGGTTTTCATGCTGGAGCAGAGTAGCCAGAGGACTTGATGGTGTAATGGAATGGTAGTAGGTTAGTGGAAAAATAAAGAATGGACATTCCTCAGAACTGATGCCATCAAGGTGGAAGTCCACACTGGTCTGGTAGAGTTTGCCATTTTCTCTTTCCTGGTAGAGTACAGCTGAGATGCGGACACTGGTTAGAGGGCTAGGTCGGGTGTTGGCCACTTGGAAGATAAGATTAGGTTTGCCATCTATGTGCGCTACTACTGCTAAGTCAGTAAAACGAATTGAGAAAGCTCGATTTTTTGGCCGGGCGATCTTCGCCACAAAGGCACCTAAATTAGAAACCATTGAATTTTTTTTAGAATGAAGTCTTTAAGTGTCAATACCTTTTTTGAATGAGAAAGGTATGTCAAATAATTATACATTTCTTGGTGCCATACCTTCCCATGAGTCAGGAATTGAATTCATTGTTAATTTAAGTAGTCTCATTTACCTGAAGAGTTTTTCAAAGTATACATAAGTTTGTGTTTAAAAACCATGATTTCAAAATTGATAAAGCAAAATTGATTTTGTTACATAGTAATGTAAAACTTTATCCTTTAGTTTCTTACAAAGTCAAAGAATTTGCTATTTCCTATATTCCTGCCCCCACTTAAAATATAGAAAATAAATGCAGTTTGTTTATAACCAGATTACTTTGTCATCATTACCTTGTAGAGACTAGATTCAAAATAGAATGATTTGTGCTGGGGAGGGGACTAGTAGAATGAGTGATGCATTGAGGAATTTTTTTTTTTAACTTTGAAACTTATGCAGACCTTTTTTGAGGGAAGACTCTGGCTTTAAGGTCATTTGATTGCACCCGTTCAAGTATGTTCTCTTTTCACCCCAAGCTATAGATGAGACAGTCTCACTCTGTTGCCCTAAATAGAGTGGCATGGCATCAAAGCTCACAGCAACCTCAAACTCTTGGGCTCAAGTGATCTCCTTGCCTCAGCCTCCCAAGTAGCTGGGATTATAAGCACCTGCCACAATGCTTGGATATTTTTTTGTGCAGTTGTCATTGTTGTTTAGCTGTCTCAGGCCAGGCTTGAACCCACCAGCCTTGGTGCATGTGGCTGGCGCCACAACCACTGTGGTATGGGCGCCGAGCCTAGATAAGGATTTCTTAACCAGTTTTGTGTGCCTCATATCCTTTCAGCAGGCTGGTGAGGGCTATGAATGGAGTATTTATCAGAATTATGTTTTAAGTGTTTAAAACTAAAATACATTTAAAAGGAACCAAATGTATTAAAATATTATTGAATATTAAAAATATTAAAAAATTAAGAACTATATATGCTTTATTAATTAATGTATTAAATAACAATCTAGTAGTGGGTTTAATGCTGTGATTTTGAAATATTGTAGTTTGATATGAAAATATCTGTGATTTCTGTTTGTATCAAAATAACTGATACTGCTGATACTAATGATTTTTGTTGTCTATATTGATAATAGAAGGAAATGTCAAGTTTCATGAAGGGGTTACTGAGAAAGATTGAAGTTTTTCCTATCTAAATTTACGGATTCCACTCTAAACTTTATAAAAGGAGAGATGCAGTGTATAGAGCTGGTTGGTAGCACACTGGGATTTCATTACAGATTACCCTTCGTGTGTCCCAGTGCTTACTTTATCAGGTTTTTATCGGATAGTAAATTAAAGCTATGTTTCCTTTCTCTTTTTTTCTTCCTTTTCTTTATTATTATTATTATTATTTTTTTAATTGAGATAAGACTCTAACTCTGTTGTCCTGGCTAGCTAGAGTCGTAGCTCACTCCAGCCTCAAAATGCTAGGCTTAAGTGATGCTCATCCCTCAGCCTCCCCAGTACCTGCTATTTTTAGTAGAGACAGGGTTTCATTCTTGCTCAGGCTGGTCTCAAACTCCCTGAGCTCAAGGCATCCTCTCACCGTGGTCTCGCAGAGTGCTAGGATTACAGGAGTGAGTTGTTTTCTTTTTTAATTTTATATGTGAGGCAAAGAGGACACTGACCCTACTTTATTAGAAGAAAGACTCTTATGTGTTACCAGATTTATAAGCAGATTTTCCTCAATATTTATTTATTGATTTATTTAGAGACGGAGTCTCACTTTGTTGCCCTTGGTAGAGTGCTGTGGCATCATAGCTCACAGCAACCTCAAATTCTTGGACTCAAGTGATTCTCTTGCCTCAGCCTTCCAAGTAGCTGGGACTACAGACCTCCACCACAACGCCCAGCTGTTTTTAGAGACGAGGTCTCATGCTGGTTTCAAACCTGTGAGCTCAGGCCATTTACCCACCTCAACCTCCCAGGGTGCTGGGATTACAGGCATGAGCCACTGCACCTGGCCTAAATTTTCACAGTCTTTAAGAACATTTTCCCAGTGCATTTTACTAAGGATGTGCATATGTAACTTGTTCTCTAAAATATAATGCTGACTGTGGTGCTTTGGGCTTATTGATGTTAAGTAAATGTTGAAAGAATGAACTCTGGAGAACATTCTACCTAGCCCAGTTAAGAAGGAAGGGTTTTTTCATTAAAATATGTGTTGAACATATTTATTTACTTATTTAACAAAATAATTAGCTTCCATGAAAAATTCCTTTTAAACCTTTGCTAATTTTTTTGTAGGGTATTTTTGCAATTTAGTGTCATAATGATCCTTTTTTCATAAGTGGGTAAAATTTAAATATTAGGTTCTTTATATATTTTTCCTACTGTCTGACCCTAGACTATTTCTGTCTTTGGTTTTATTAGCTACTGGTACAAATACATGTTTTTTTCTTTGTTACAAAACAATTATTTCAAAATATTATGGTGTTACAAATGTTTTTGGTCATATGTATCACTTATGCTTGTGTCAGGATTGTAAGTGTGCCCATCACCCAGAAAGTGTTCATTGTACCTGTTAGACAAATTATTCTATAACAGAATTACTTACAATACCCTTTTCAAAACACAGTTTTTTAAGAACAAAGACAATTTACCTGTGATAAAAGCCTCTAGCATGAGGCCTAGGAGCATTTGTATGGCAAGTAAGGCGATTGCACTTGGACAGTCACCACTGGGGAACATGGTACCATAACCAATTGTGAGTTGTGTCTCCAGAGAGAAGGAGAATGCAGCTGTGAAACTGGTGATGTACTTGACACAGATAGTGTGATTTTCAGGTGGGGCATCATGATCTAGTTCCAGATCACCATTCATCTCTGCTAGAACATACCAGAGCACTGCAAAGACCAGCCAGTGGACAACAAAAGAAGCAGAAAAGACCAACATCATCCAGCGCCAGCGCATATCCATTAGGATTCCCCAAGCATCTCGAAGATAAGCAAGACCTCTTTGAGCGCCATCCATTTGAAGCGTGCTATGGCCGTCCTTTGTGACCATCCTTCTGTATCTTTGACTTAGGAGAGGAGCTATAACTTTGCAATTACTGCTGTCCATCTCAGGCTGTATTTTCTGAAATTGAGAGTAAATTAATAAGCTCTTCACTCTTTCACAGTTAATATTCATGAATTATGCGACCTCATGTGCTTTCTCCTTTTTTGGAAATGCTTCTCTGACTACACTCAGGTAGACTTTCCCAGCTCTCTTTCCTCTCTCTTAAGAGGGCATTTATTGACTAAGTTATTTATTTACTAATCAAGTGTTAGTTACCTTAGGATATCTTCTTCTATAGTTTTCTCTAATAACTGTTAAAATATTCTTTGTGACATTTTAACCCTTTACAAGTATATTTTAGAATTCCTATAGGTAGGGGTTATGAGTTGTGCCTGTTTGACACCCCTGTACACTTCCACAAGTACAGGCAGCGAATATTTATTGATGCGACTAAGTACATATTATGTGTAAACAATAGCTTTTCATAATTAGGAAGAACTTTAAATAAATGTTTTTCTGTGTGAATAAATATAAATCATTTGAAGTTTATTATTAAACTGTAAATCCTTTGAAGTCAGATAAGACATTTGTGGTAAGCTTTTGAAATCCACAGTTCTAATGTATGCTTTATAATTAACATATTCAGAGTTTTTTGAGTGGGCTTTGTTTTTGTTACTTTGTGACCATATTCATAGATTCTTTGTGTCCTGGCTCTTTGAATATTCAGATTTTGGAGTAGAGAAAAGTAGAGAAAGAATTGTTTTCTTGGCAAAATAGGAAATTCCAGGTTGGTATTTCTAGATAAGATCAGCTTTGAAAGTAAGTTAATGGGAAGAAAAAGCTTCAAGAGTTTAATAAAGTACAATAATTGTCAAGGGATCAAATGGAAATTTTTATTTATTTTTAATCTTTAAAATTTTTTTGAGACAGTCTTATTCTGTCACGCAGGCTAGAGTGCCATGGTGTCATCATAGCTCTCAGCAACCTCAAGCAGTCTTTGCCTCAGCCTTTCAAGTTGCTAGGATTATAGGCACCCCCCACAACGCCTGGCCAATTTTTCTATTTTTAGTAGAAACGGGGTCTCGTTGTTGTTCAGGGTGGTCTCAAACTCCTGAGCTCAAGCAATTTGCCTACCTTAGCCTCCCAGAGTGCTAGGATTACAGGTGTGAGCCACCATCCTTGGCCCAAACATTAGTTTTTAAAAGATAATTAACAAAATTAGATTTCTGCAGTAAGTCATTTTTATTAGTGATTATGCTTTTCCCTATGTGGTGAGTAGAAATCTGATGTGTGCTTGCCTGTAATTATCCTTGTATATGACAAAGGTGCCTATGGTGTCTTAGGACTTTAATGGCTTCCAGAAACAGAATAGGAAGTGTGGCTTTTCTTCCCCATGTGCTCAGATCTTTGCTACAGTCCAGCACTATGAGCTTACTTGAGTATACATGCTGCCTAAGCAAGCACCCAACAGTGTGAATTTGTATTTCGTTTTTCTGCTTGCTTCCTTCAGAAGTAGATGCCTTGAGAGTATTGTGCCCCTCCTTCCTGCCTTCTGTGTGCTGCTTAAGAAGGGCACTGGAGACACGTGGAGCTTGGTGGTTGCTTAGGTTTGCTAATTCCTATGTCTAGGGACTTTGGGGCTTGGGGACAGCCTTTCTGTGTTGTTGGAATTGGACATTGGCCAGCTGGATATATACGACTTTCTCCATTTGTTTTGAGGCTAATTTAACATTTATTGGTGATATTAGAGACATTCTTTTGTATTTTCTTCAGGTTTGAGCTACTGATGGAATGCTGGGATGATTGCTTAGATTAGTTGGCCATTTTAATTTCACAGTATAGACCAGGCGTCCTCAAACTTTTTAAACAGGGGGCCATTTCACTGTCCCTCAGACCATTGGAGGGCTGGACTATAGTTAAAAAAAAACAAACAAAAAAACTATGAACAAATTCCTATGCACACTACACAAACCTTATTTTGAAGGAAAAAAACAAAATGGGAACAAATACAATCACACCACTGCATGTGGCCCACGGGCTGCAGTTTGAGGACCCCTGGTATAGACTAAAAAATCTTAGTGCACTAATGTTTTGTAATTTATTATCCTAACAAGTTGTCATAATCATGTTATTTAGTGTTTTTTTTTTTTTCTTGGCATAGCTATTTAATATTTTGTTAGATTCTTCAAATGTTTTAGGAGACCTGCGTATGCCCTTTTGGAAATAACAGTAAAATCTTCATGGACACTGTGCTAGGTGTTTTCATACTGTATTATTTCTAATTCTTTGGTATCTCACCAAAATAGACATTATTGTCCATTTCAGATGCAATTGCTTCGTGCTCAGACATAAAGAAATCTGTATAAGGCAAATGGGAGCTTTTGGTTATTTGAATTAGGCGCCAGTTGTGGCTTGGTGCCGGTAGCTCAGTGGCTAGGGTGCCAACCACCTACACCAGAGCTGGTGGGTTCAAACCCAGCCTGGGCCTGCCAAACAACAATGACAACTACAACCAAAAAATAGCCAGGCGTTGTGGTGGGCGGCCTGTAGTCCCAGCTACTTGGGAGGCTGAGGCAAGAGAATCGCTTAAGCCCAAGAGCTGGAGGTTGCTGTGAGCTGTGGCACTAGGGTACTCTACTGAGGGTGATATAGTGAGACTGTGTCTCAAAACAAAACACTCTAAAACTAATTTTGTTTTGTTTTTAACTAAAAGAAGCTATTCAGAATTTAGTGAATAAAAATTCTAAGATGATTGGTATTATATTCTCAAGATATGCTTTTACAGCCATATTTTTATCACCTTTAGTGCATGCTCTTCTTTCCCTTGGAACTTAACCCTAACCTGTCTCAAATATCTGTCTTAAACCATTGTTAACTTTATATGATTTTTATGACAATAGTGATTACTGATATTAACAATGCATATTATTTAGTATATGCCAGGAATAATGTCTAAAAACTTTACATGTATTAACTTGTATGAAGTCAACAGACAATGCCTGGCACAGGGCTAAGCTTTTGGTAAGTATTAGTTGCTTCATTGTAATGTTTCTTAACTTTCACAGTAGTCAGTACCATTATGATTCACATTTTACAGGTAATGAAACTGAGGCACAGTGAAGTAGTAAGTGATGGGCCTGAATCCCATGCTGCATAAGTCCAGAGTCAGTGCTAAATTGACTCAAAAACAGACCTTTGACCTGGTTGGCCTGAATAACATTGCTTCATTTGACTAGTTTTGTTGAGGAGCCATCTCAGAATCTTTGTTCTTCAAGAATGCTTATTAGGTTCAGACTGATGATTTATAGGTCAGACATAGATAATTCACTTAAAGAAGAATTTTAAGATTTGAAGGTTAGTACAATCAGAATTAATACATAGTCTAGTTGTATATGTATTTTTGGTAGTGAAATAATGGATCATGACACAGTCTGTCTCAAAACTTTCATATTGACCTATATATTCTGCATACCATTAAAATTAAACAGCACAAAGAGAAGATTTCTTACATAGCATTGCCAAATTTATCTTTTGCCAAATGAGAATTTTAAAAATACAATATTGTTGAGCATAATTTTTAAAAAGATTTTGACGCTTGAGCTCTGTCCCTGTTTGCCATTCAGTTTCTTTCCCTGTTCCCCTTAAGGAAAGAAATAAGAATGAATATTATTTCATGTACTCACCAGTACATAATATAATAATTAAAGGATTATTATAAAAAGGTGCTTTCAAAAAGGCTTATCTTGGGTGGCACCTGGGGCTCAAAGGAGTAGGGCACCAGCCCCATATGCCGGAGGTGGTGGGTTCAAACCCAGCCCCGGCCAACCCCCCACCCCCGCAAAAAAAGGCGTGTCATCAATTTTGTTGTTCTTCATTGTTGCTTCCTAACTGGGTGAAAATGCCCTTCATGGTCTGGACACGGAAGCTTGTCCAACTTGTGGAATCATTGTCTTGGTGAGCACTGCAGAGTGCTTAATGTTTCATAAAAGTTTGAGGAAAAGAAAGCTCCCTGATTCTTGATTTTCAACATACTTCATTTAAGAAAGTTCTAAAAATGTATTTATGACTTAGTGAGATGGTCTTTCTATATAGACCATGGCTAATGTTAATTCTTAATTGGGCTTTTTCAGGACTTGTTACCTACAACTTTTGTAGCACTTTTACTCTTGGTTTTTTACAGCTTCATTTTTTTCTTTTGCAGCTAAATATATGGAAAAACCTATGAACAGGAAAGTCAGAAGGCTAATATCAAAACAGTGAAGCAGCTTTTTTTTAAAACCAGAGTTTATTTTATTATTATTATTATTTTGCAGTTTTTGGCTGGGGGCTGGGTTTGAACCCACCACCTCTGGCTTATGGGGCCTGCGCCCTACCCCTTTGAGCCATAAGTGCTGCCCGAAGCAGTTTTTTTTTTTTTTTTTAAACCTAAGACTTTGCTGACAGAGGAAGGCCCTAGAAAAAATGGATCTGGTTTGGTCTGTTTAGGTGAGTGGAGTAGTTTAGGGAAGTAAGATTTTGATCCCTCTGAACACCCCCTGTTCTTTGGGCTTATTCAGGTAGTCAGTGTGATTTAGCATGGAGCACAGGGTGGGGGGATATGGCCATCAGGCTCTGGCTCTGTTGATTATGTAGTTGTGTCATTCTGGGCAAGTCATCCGATTCCATTGACAAAGGAGAAAAAGGGGAAATTAAATAATGATTCCTTAGAGCTCAACAAATTTATAAATTTATTTCCAATTCCCACAACTGATACAGATTTCCTGTATAATTTGTCTTTTTTTCCTATGGTTTTATGTCTGTATGGTTTTTATAGATTATATTAGTGTTGCTTGATATGTGTAGGATTTTCTTTATTATTATCTTTTTATGTAATTGTCATGTCTCCACAGGCACATGAGTGCTTTTGGTCTTGGTTTGTATTTATATGATTCTCGTCAGCTGATCCCAATAGAAAGTAGAATGGAAGACTGGGTGGGTTTGCTTGTATCTGTGTGTGGGCTGTAAAATATTTGGTGGAAAAATACTGCTTACAAAAATGATAGTAAGGCAGCTTCATTGGTTGTCAATGGATTCATTTTAATCGTTAGGTTGAGGCACTTAGTACAATTATGTCTTTTCTGTTGCCCTGATACAAAGTAGTAGCATAGTTTAGTCTAAACAGTTAAGATACAGGCTGTTAACTACAAATGTTAAATTAATACAGTATTTACTATGTATTGCCACATATGTATGGTGTAAACACTTCAAGACTGTGTTGAAGGTCTTATAATCATCTCTGCTGCCCTCCATAATTAGGGCAAACAGTATGAGTTCTAACCCTATTATATAACCTCAGATTCTTTTGTGTTTTAGTTCCATATTTGCAGAAACACCTACTAATTTCATTAGTAATTCCATGCTTAAAAAATTTAAGATTAGGATACTCCACTTTTATCATAGATTAAAAAAATAAAACCAAAAATGATTTACTCTTTGGCATTTGTTTTTATATGCTCATTTTAGGTTTTTAAAATCTCTTCCAGAAGAAAAAGATACAATTTTTAAAAGCCATTAAATTTTTTCTAGGGCCTTCCTCCCTCTATATATTATAATGAAGAATTAATATGCATTTAGTAAATTAAGAAAATTTCCAGTAATGCTTTCAATAGGGCTATTATTCCATTTTTTATATTTAAGGAAAAAGAATAAAGAAGCTTAATGTGTGACCCTGTAGATACTGTCTTAGTTTAAAAAATCTGTTGGAAGTAATTTAGTTCTGTCCCTGTTTGCCATTCAGTTTCTTTCCCTGTTCCCCTTAAGGAAAGAAATAAGAATGAATATTATTTCATGTACTCACCAGTTCTTTTGCTGGGTCAGCCTATATGCCAAGGTAGGTCTTAAAGGAAGTTTGCAGAGTCTTTTTGATCAGATAATTTTAATCTACTAGTCTAGTTTATAGGTTCTCTTCTTGGACTGGCTTTAAGGCTTACATTCCTCTGTTTATAATGTTGTGGGGGCTGGTTTCAGCTGAAGTTGATGTAATTGGTCACTTAGTCTGCAGGGGGGCCAATTAGCTCTGATCATGTGGAAAAGAATGCTGGTTTGTTAGGAGATCTTTCTTTACCCAACACAAACCTTAACAACTCTGGAGAAAGCCTCCAGAACTGACTTGGAGAAGGGGTGCATTTTTTCCCTCTAATCAGGACCGGTCTTTAGTAAGTTTGCATAATCTTACTTAAGAGTTTATTTGAAAGTTCAAAGGGATAAAATTCCCTGCAAGATTTCCTTTCAGCCGTTTTTCCTTATATAGCATGTTGAAGTGTGAGGTATTTCCTTTACTAATCTCTTTTTTCCACCATTTCTCTGGGGGAAGATTTATTTGGATAAAGACTTTTAGGCATAAATTAATGAATTGTTTTCCTAGTTTTCATATCTCATCAGAGTGGCTACCATTAATTCCAGAACTAATAATATAAACATAGGTAATTTAGTTACCTGAAATCTTTTTTAGCAAGGACATAGACTTTAAAAAAAAAAAGACTGTGCATAAATAATAGGAGTAAAAGTAATTGTTCATTACCTTGCATTTATTTTTAGAAAGCACTCCTGTATGAAAAAACTGATGGATTTTCTTAAGGTTTGCTTTAGTGATCTTTAGGGGATGTTTCCCTGATAAATATAATGAAATACAGTCAAACATAGTGTTCAGGGTACAGAAAATTTAACACAACACTGAAATAGTGTTTAGTTGGAAAATGTCTGTGATCCAGGTTGTAATAACCTCAAAATGAGCTATGGTATAGATTTGTGTAATGGTTTCAGTGAACAGTATTTTTCTCCTCTTCTGTTACTTGCTGATTTTAAAACTTTGACCAAATGTCACATGTAAGAGGATCTGAGAAACAAGGACTGTGATTGTTCAAAGTAAAACCATGGAAGGCCTGCTGGGAGAATTATTAATGTAGACCAATATAATGCTACTTAGAAAGTGAAATCCGCCTTTGTAGAATCCTCTCTCTTACCCTGCATTTAAAAAAATATATTAATTCCTTCTTTGTTTTATTAATGCCAAACATTTCAATACAAGTTCAGACATAGCATTGGAAACTTTGACCTTCAGAACTAGGGAAGGTAAAAGAGTGTGAAGTATAATAAAGAAGGGACTTGTAGTGTGTTATTCACTACCTGCACGTGCTGGTGGGAATTATACTGCTAGGCATCAATTCCCAGGTAGCTATTGGGGTTGGGGGGACCAAAACAGTAAAAAAGCTAGAGCCAGTATAGTATAACATTGCCTTCCAGGAAGCATATCTGCCATGTGTCTTGAGTAGACATAGTAGGTGAAATAGTAAAGGATTTTACTAAATTTAGAACCTCTGCCTATAATATACGTCATTTCAGAATATATTGAGGCAAAAATCATTTGGCAGAATGATTCTCAAAGAACTATCTTAAATGAAGAAGTTTTCTGATTTTTGGATTTCTACAATTTGAAAGTTGCCTATGTTTTATAAATAGTGATTCCTAATTGCTAACTGTGAGTATTGTAGACCGGCTTTGGAGTGCCTACTCAGGAGCTTAGCATTTTCATTATAGTAACGTGAACTTTTAAATTCATTTCTGGTTGAGGTTAACCGATGTAGGGGAGAGAAAAGACTTTCTGTTTGCTGAAAGGTTCAGTGATTGAGTCTATAAAATAAACTGATAGATTAACAGGAGAAAAACAATTATAATATGTGCATACACATAGGAGACTTATAAAATACGAGGCCAGATGATTAATGTCCTTAGAATTAGAATTGGGGCTTCTCGAGGAAGGTTTCGACAAACTCTGGATGAGAGGAGGAAATATATGAGAGCAAAGGTTGTCTCATTATGCAATTGAAGTCTCTCAGGTAATGAAAGTTAACTCCAAGAGGAACTGTCTGGGAATATAGGTGCCAACCTGTGACAAAAAGACCATTTGAGTGAGGTCCCAACTGTAGTCTTTTCTCTTATGAGAAGGTTAATCTTCTTGGTTGGATCTCAGATAAGGCCCCTTCCTGTATTTGCTGTTCCTAAGCGCTTTCAGTTTGAAGTAATAGTCAGCATACCAAAAGCAGCATATATTGGGGGTGGTATCTTCTGGACTTCTTCACTGGGCTGATTGATGATGGCACAGATGATATGCCCACTTCATCCTAGAACACCCTGACTCATCTAAGCAGAATTTGTGATTTAGATTTTTTGATTTTTTTTTTTCTTCATAGCAAAGTAATTGGAGATGGCTCTTAAACATCTCTTCTATGAATGAACATAAATGATAGATAACCTGTTCATTGATTGACTTAGCTTTTATTCAAAGTGATGTTTAAGGAAGGTGCAAAGACTAGGTAAATTATTCTTTATTAAATCTAATTCTCCTTCCCTAAAAGTATTTGATTTTCTTTCTGACTGAAGTAATCTAGCACTTTTTCCATAAATGTACCACATTGTGCTTAAAAAAAAAAAATAAAACCTTTAGTTGAAGTTCAGTTTCCTGCATAGGTAATTTCACAGCTTTTAAACTTCAGCTCCTAGTTACACGCTCTCTTGCTGGTATACTTACCTTTGTTTAGAAGATACCTGGTCTCTTTCTAGTTGGTATGTTCAAGCCTACCTACTGATTGTCTTGTGAGAGACTTTAGGTAGCCTCCTCCTGACCACGTGGTAGGATTATGGATATATTTAAAGGGTATGAGGAGCC
Organism: Loris lydekkerianus; assembly: GCA_963574355.1. Taxonomy (NCBI): domain Eukaryota; kingdom Metazoa; phylum Chordata; class Mammalia; order Primates; family Lorisidae; genus Loris; species Loris lydekkerianus. The sequence continues at coordinate 48,925 of CAUYPK010079245.1, read as the reverse complement.
TTTTCAAAGAGACTCTGATAGGGTGGCACCTGTGGCTCAAGGAGTAGGGTACTGGCCCCATATACTGGAGGTGGTGGGTTTAAACCCGGCACTGGCCAAAAAACTACAAAAAAAAAAAAAAGAGAGTGAGTCTCTGATATGCTGCATGCAGGAATGACTGTTTTTACAGGACCCATGTTAACCAGCTGAACAGTTGTTATCCTTGAGGGGTTAGGCTGGGAGAAAAGTTAAAGTTCTCTATCCTAGCCACCCTCAGTTTTGTTTATAAGTAATTGTAGAAGGAGAAATATCAACACTTGAGTAAGATTCTCTTTCACTGTTTTCTTTGGTATTAGAAAATATTCTTAATGTTGATCAGAAAATATATATTTGAAAAGAGGAATACAAAATCACTTTTTACAAAAATTTGCACATAAACAAGCTTCAAAGTCTATCCCATAATTCCACTTTTGCTTTTGGAGATTGGGCACTTGTAAGCTCCAAGTATCACAGCTGTAGATTTTGTTGGCTGAGTGCCTCTTTGCTCCATCTGAAGTTTTCCATAAACACCATTTTTGGCTGTGAGTCAAACATGCACACAGGTGCCCTTTTACTCCTCTTTCTCCTTAGGAAGTCCACTCAGTTAGACCAAGCAAAAACCAACACGACATTTTAATTTAATTTTATTTTTAGAGGCATCCTATTTAGACTTACTATGTTATGGCAGGAACAATCAAATATTTACTGCTAATGGGGACATTATATATGTAGTGCATAAACCTTTTGTACATCTTATATTACTATTGATATTAAGAATATTAAATGTATTATACAGGCAGTATAGTTTCCTCATAAAATAGTCATATTTGCTACACTGAGTAGAAGAAAATACATCTTAGATGTGTTTTCATTTTTCTTGTTTTGTTTTGTTTTGTTTTGTTTTTAGAGACAGAGTCTGAATTTATCACCGTCAGTAGAGTGCTGTGGTGCCACAGTGCACAGCAACCTCCAGCTCTTGGGCTTAAGCGATTCTCTTGCCTCAGCCTCTGGAGTAGCTGGGACTACAGGCATCCACCACAATGCCTAGCTATTTTTTTGTTGTAGTTTGGCCGGGGCTGGGTTCTAACCCGCCACCTTCGGTATATGGGACCGGCGCCCCTACTCACTGAGCCACAGGCGCCACCTTAGATGTGTTTTCTTTACCTTTCAAAGGTCATAAATGCGTTGAAGACACCAATGAAAGCTTTAGAGCCTTTCCCAGAAAAAAAAATACGTGCTGGCACAAAATGTGCTTCTAGTTCAAGGATTCATGGCCCTGAGCTCATTCTTTGGTTATAGGTTAGAAATAATGTGATTCAGGCATGACTTTTTAAATCATTTCATTTGATTCACTTTTAAGTCATCTTGCTTATAAATTAGTTTGGTAATATTTTATGAAAAGTCCAACTAAAGGCTCGGTGCCCGTAGGTCAGTTGAGTTGGGTACCAGCCACGTAACACCGAAGCTGGTGGGTTCGAGCCTGGCCTGGGCCTGCTAAACAGCAGTGACAACTGCAATCAAAAAATAGCTGAGCATTTTGGTGGGCGCCTATAGTGCTAACTATTTGAGAGACTGAGGCAAGAGAATCGCTTAAGCCCAAGAGTTTGAGGTTGCTGTGAGCTATGAAGCCAGGGCACTCTACTGAGGGCGACATAGTGAAGCTCTGTCTCAAAAAAAAAAAAAAAAGTTCAACTAAAATATAGTATTTGGTCACTCAACTTTTTAAAAAAAAACTTATAGCTGTGCACGTTAATGCAATCATGGGGGTACAACGTGCTGGTTTTATATACAATTTGAAATATTTTCATCAAACTGGTTATCATAGCCTTCGTGTCATTTTCTTAGTTATTGTGTTGAGACATTTATATTCTACATTTAGTAAATTTCACATGTACCCTTGTAAGATGCACCTTAGGTGTGGTCCCACCAATTACCTCCCTCCACACAGCCTCCCCCGTCCCCTCCCCTCCTCCCCTCCCTTTCCTCTTTCCCTATATTCTTGGGCTATAATTGGGTTATAGCTTTCATATGAAAGCTATAAATTAGTTTCATAGTAGGGCTGAGTACATTGGATACTTTTTCTTCCATTCTTATGATACTTGGCTAAAAGAATATGTTCCAGCTCCATCCATGTAAACATGAAAGAGATAAAGTCTCCATCTTTCTTTAAGGCTGCATAATATTCCATGGTGCGCATATACCACAATTTATAATCCATTTGTGGTTACTCAACTTTGTCATGGTGCTGAGGTTATAGAAGGAGGAAGACTTTGATTTTGAATGCTGAGAAAGGCCACATGGGTGTTCTTTGCTCATTTTACCTTTGGTCAGTATGGAATGCTGGGATTTTTTAGACATGGAAGGAACTTTAGGTATCATCTTCTAAATTGTCCATGAATGAATGTAATATTTATCATTTATTTTAAATTATATCAGTATGTATTATATATACAAGGCTGGATAGTTAAGATTGTGAGTTCATCCTAGAAAAAGTGCTACATACCTCATTACTGAAGTCACTATGGTCACCTTTTTTTTTTTTTTTTTTTTTTTTTTCCTTTTGAGACAGAGTTTCACTTTGTCACCCTTGGTAGAGTGCTATGGCGTCATAGCTCACAGCAACCTCAAACTCTGGGGCTCAAGCGATTCTCTTGCCTCAGCATACCCACTAGCAGGGACTATAGGTGCCCGCCACAGCACCTAGCTGTTTCTAGAGACAGGGTCTTGATCTTGCTCAGGCTGGTCTTAAACCTGTGAGCTCAGGCAATCCACTGCCTTGGCCTCCCAGGGTGCAGGATTACAGGCATGAGCCACCATGCCTGGCCGCACTGTGGTTACCATTGAGGTACTCCCCGTGGGGAGCTACGCACCAACACCAGCACCTGGTCTGCCGTTCAAAGCAGTTTTGGATCTCTTTTTCTGAAATGGCCATCACAGCTATTGTACAAGGTGTGACAATTAAGTTCAAGAGCTTATCCTAGAAAAAAAGTGCTATATACCTCATTGCTAAATATCATTGTGGTCACCAGATGGCCAACTGGAGTACTCCAGAGTTACTGTAGTGATTATTCAGCAATGAAGTATGTAGCACTTTTCCTAGGATGAGTTTGTGAACTTAATTGTCTAACCTCAATATTCAAGTTATGTTTGACTTCTGCAATTACAAAAGGTGCACAAATGTGACTTCTATTCATCCGTTGTTATCAGTATGTATATCATTACAATTTTAATAGTTTTTTTTTTTTAATGTGTATGCCTTTTTAAAAAATCCTTTAAAAGAAAATCCTTTTTCTTTCTTAAAATGTGTATGCCTTTTAAAAAAATCCTCTGCATTTTTTTTTTTTTTTTTTTTTTTTTTTTTTGTAGTAGGCCTGGGCCAGGTTCGAACCCATCAGCCCCAGAGTATGTGGCCAATGCCCTAACCACTGAGCTACCGACCCCCCAGGCTGTATGTGTGTGTGTATATATATATATATATATATAATATATGTATGTATGTATGTATATGTATATATACATAAAAAACAAAAAAAGTTTTTTTGAGACAGGATCTCACTGTCTTAGATTGGAATGCAGTGGGTTGTCAAGGCTATCACTGCAGTCTTGAATTCCAGGGCTTAAGTAATACTCCCACCTCAGTCTGCAGAGTAGCTGGGACTACAGGCACACACCATCGAACTCTACTAATTTTTAAATTTTTTGTAGAGATGGGGCCTTGCTATGTTGATTAGGCTGCTCACAAACTCCTGACTTCAAATGATTCTCCTGCCTCAGCCTCCCAAAATGCTAGGATACAGGTGTGAGCACTGTACTCATCTGTACAAATATACAACAAACTGGTTAGCATATGGAGGTGGTCAATATAAGGAACTAGGCCTGTTGTACTGATACGTATAGTGGTGCATGTCCAGTCTATGAAAATTAGGTCAACTTGGCTGGGTGTGGTGGCTCATGCCTGTAATCCTAGCATTCTGGGAGGCCGAGGCGAGTGGCTTGCTTGAGCTCAGGTGTTTGAGACCAGCTTGAGCAAGAGTAAGACCCCGTCTATAAAAAATAGCCGTGTGTTGTGGTGGGTGCCTATAGTCCAATGGTTCTCAACCTTCCTATTGCCGTGTCCCTTTAATACAATTCCTCATGTTATGGTGACCCCCAACCATACAATTATTTTTGTTGCTACTTCATAACTGTAATTTTGCTACTGTTATGAATTGTAATGTAAATATCTGATATACAGGATGTATTTTCATTGTTACAAAGAGGTTGCAACCCACAGATTAAGAACTGCTGCTGTAGTCCCTGCTACTCAGGAGGCTCAGGCAAAGGAATCAATTGCTTGAGCCCAAGAATTTGAGGCTGCTGTGAGCTATGATGCCATGGCATTCTACTGAGGGCAACAAAGTGAGACTCTGTCTCAAAAAAAAAAAAAGAAAAAAAAATTAGGTCAACTGAAGGAGGTGGTCAGTATGGGTGAGTGGTTAACTATGGAGGTTCTACTGTATTTTTAAACTCCAATTATATAAATCAGGTTCTCCTTGACATTCCCACACACCCACCTGCTTAACATTTACACAGATAATTCTACTGTTTTCAGTTGGGCTAGAAATGATTTATTTTAATATTTTAGAGCAATGTTGTATGCATTGTATCTTTTAATTTTTTAGAGACAGAGTCTCACTTTGTCGCCCTTGGTAGAGTGCTGTGGCATCACAGTTCACAGCAACCTCCAGCTCTTTGGGCTTAGGCGATTCTCTTGCCTCAGCCTTCCGAGCAGCTGAGGCACAACGCCCGGCTATTTTTTTATTGCAGTTTGGTGCCCGCCACACCACCCACCTATTTTTTTATTGCAGTTTGGCCCGGGCTGGCTTCTAACCCTCCACTCTCGGTATATGGGGGCCAGCGCCCTACTCACTGAACCACAGGTGCAGCCCTGCATGCATTGTAATTTTTAGTTATATTAATACTATTTGGAAATGTGAATTTAGCGACTGTGTGAAGTCATTTTTATCTTCTGAAAATAATTTTTAGAGTGAAATTTTTATATTGAGGATGTTGATGTTACCATTTTTACAGGGATGTATATCTTGAAGTTAAACATAATTCTGTCTTCTCCCTTTTTAGATATATTGACAGACTCTGTACCCAAAATAATTTAGTTTGGTGAACTTTGATCCCTAATTTTCCTCTTCCTAAATTTTAGTTTTTCTATAATTTCTGGCTGCTTCTGGTGAGTCTAATTTGTGAGTAAACCACTGAGAATGATACAGCAGAAATAAACCCTGGATTGGGAATATGGATGCTACTAGTTTCTGATGAGTTGTGACTCAGCTATGTGATCTGCCCCTCCCTCCCCCCTGCTCCCACAGGTCTCCCTTCCTTTTTTTTTTTTTTTTTTTTTGAGACAGTTTCATTATGTTGCCTCAGTAAATTGCTGTGGCATCACAGCTCACAGCAACTCAAACTCTTGGGCTTAAAAGCAATTCTCCTGCCTTAGCCTCCCAAGTAGCTGGGGTTACAGGCGCCTGCCACAATGCCCAGATATTTTTTGTTGCTGTCGTTATTTAGCAGGCCCTGTCTGGGTTTGAACCCACCAACCCCGGTGCATGTGGCTGGCACCCTAACCACTGGGCTACGTGTGCCAAGCTAGGTATCCCTTTTCTTATAGGAGGAGTAGAAATGATGGTGTTTGACTTATCTGTTGTGATGATAAATTTCAGATGGGATGTATCAAGCCATTTCATTGACTATGATGAACCAGGCCGTTTGTTCTTACATGTCCCTGGACTGGTTTGGAGATCACATGCTGTGTCTGAGTTTTTCTTTGTTTTTACTCCTGTGTCTCTAATTGTATTTGTCTGAAGAGGAGGCATTTGTGTTAATGTTTGCTAGCGGTTTGAGTAAAACAGACAAATGGTAAAGTAGTACCATTTCTTTGGGAAAATAATTGGTAGTGCTTACAAAAGTCGACCATACTGTGACAAATCAGTTTCATTTCCAGGTATATACCTAACAGAATTGCAAGCATATACCCATCAAAATTCATAATCAAGAATATTCATAAGCTGGGTGTGGTGGCTCACGCCTGTAATTCTAGCACTCTGGGAGGCTGAGGTGGGTGGATTGCTTGAGCTCATGAGTTCGAGACCAGCCTGAGTAAGAGTGAGATCCCATCTCTACTAAAAATAAAAAAACTGAGGGAAGAGGATAACTTGGGCCCAAGAGTTAGAGGTTGCTGTGAGCTATGACGCCACGGCACTCTACCCAGGGTAACAGCTTGAGACTGTCTCAAAAAAAAAAAAAAAAAAAATTCATAGAAGCCCAACTCATAATAGCAAAAACTAGAAATAACCTAAATGTCCATCAGCAGTAGAGTAAGAGTAATAGATTGTGGTCTGTTTGTACAGTGAGATCTTATACAGCAATGCAAAAGAACCAAATTATTTTTCTCTGTAACAAGGTGAAGGAATCTCCTGTGATGTTCAGCAAAAGAATTCAGATATAAATGATTATTCACTTCATTTATATAAGAAAAAAAAAGGTGAAAAGTAGGCAAAAGTAACATTTAGGGCTAATAGAATAGTGCTTGTCTTGGGAAGGGCTGATGGGGAGGGCATATGAAGATTTTTGAAAGCTCCATATGTATGTATGTGTGTGTGTATATATTTAAGCTGGTAGTTTTATTAGATATATTTGCTTTACAAAAACTCACTGACTTGTACATTTGTGTACTTTTTTTTTTTGAGACAGAGCCTCAAGCTGTCGCTCTGGGTAGAGTGTTGCAGCATCACAGCTCACAGCAACCCCCAACTCAAGCGATTCCCCTGCCTCCGCCTCCCAAGTAGCTGGGACTACAGGCACCCACCACAATGCCCGGCTATTTTTTGGTTGCAGCCGTCATTGTTTGGCAGGCCTGGGCTGGATTCAAACCCGCCGGCTCAGGTGTATGTGGCTGGCACCTTAGTCGCTTGAGCCACAGGCACCGAGCCTCATTTGTATACTTATTGTACTTTAATAAAAAGTTGTTTTTTTTTTTTTTTTTTTTAAGACAGAGTCTCGCTCTTGTTTGTCCAGGCTAGAGTGCCGTGGTGTCAGACTAGCTCATAGCAATCTCAAACTCCTAGGTTTGAGTAATCCTCCTGTCTTAGAATTTTGAGATTTTTTAATAGTTGGGATTATAGGCACCCACCACAATGCCTGGCTAATTTTTCTGCTTTTGAGTAGTTGGGATTATAGGCACCCACCATAACGCCTGCCTAATTTTTCTGTTTTTAGTAGAGATGGCGTGTTGTTCCTGCTCAGGCTGGTCTCGAACTTGGCACTCAGTGTCTTATAAAATTTTGTTGAATAATCAGAAGATTAACATTTGAATCCTATCTTTGCCATTTATTAGTGTTTTGGGATTTCAGATAATTTTCCTGTTATCTTTTTGAGGCTCAATGTTTTCAACCATAAATGGGAAAAATAACTTCTAAGGCTGAGGATTGTGATGAAGACTAAATCAGATAAATGGTTTATCATCTATGACTGTGTAGCAGATTACCCCAAAACTTAGTTGACTGGGCACAGCATATATTTAATTATCTGAGGGCCAGGAATTTAGGAGCAGCTTACCTTAGCTGGGTGGGTCTGGACTGGGTCTTTCTTGAGTCATGAAGGTGTCAGTCTGCTCTGTAGTCATTTCAAAGTTCAACTGGGGTTGGATCTTCCAAACTCACTCATGATTCTGGAGGTGAGCCTCAATTTCTTGCCATGTGAGCTTCTCCACAAGGGTTGTCTCACCATGTGGCAGCTGGCTGTTTTCAGAGAGTGTGTCCAGCATAGACGCTATAGTCTTTAAACTTAACATTGGAAGTAGCTTGTCACACATTGTCTTCGGACAAATTGTCAACAAACTCCCTATGTGTTCATTGGGAGTGAGTCAGTCAGTCTTGCCCACAATAAAGGCAGAGAGTAGCATGAAGACCAGCCTTGTTGGGGCTCTCAGAGGCTGCCTGCCAGCAGTGAAGACCAGCCTTGTTGGGGCTCTCAGAGGCTGCCTGCCAGCAGTAAGAAAGCAGGTAGCTTGCTGTACAGCAGGTACTCCGAGATCCCTTAAGACAATGATCCCTTGTAACAGCCTAACAACCGTATGGGCAAACAGGAAGTTGAATCTTATTATCTATAAAATGGAATGTAGAAGGATGACCAGAAATCAGAATTTCCTCATTTTCACTTTTTTCTTTCTTTTAGAGTTTCCTCATTTTCAGATGCCAATGTTGAGGGTCCTCCCCCCATCCCACCACTCACATATCATTTTTAGTGTGGTTTAATGAAAAGGATTGAGTTTGTCACTGAGACAATAAGTAACTTTGACAGTTGTAAATTGAGGACATCAGTGTACGTTGTTTTACCTTTTCAACTACTTTTGGGAGATTTTGTCAGTATTATCAATTATATGTTAGGATATGTGGAATGGTAACTAAAGAATTTGTACAATTTGGAATTATCTTATTCTTTTAAAGTACCAATTGTGTTTACTTAGTTTACCAGGCTTTCTTATATCATTAATGTAACTCTTGACATATTAAATTAGGCATAGCTTTGCATTCTGTCCAAACACAGTTTGTTGTATTCCTGTACTGCACTGGATATGAAAGTAAATGAAAAATTATAATGCACACTCTCTACTTTTGAATTTACAATCTGTTTTAGGATAAAAGAGAGGTTGCAATGTATATATAACCTGTTAGGCAGAATCACTAGTTTTGGTCCTTTGAAATAAAGTATATCATATAATAAAAAATATTATATAAGTTTGAAAAAAAGTGCATGGCAACGATTGGCAAGATAACATTGTTAAGTGAAAATAGCAAGGATTCAAAACAATATTTTGAAGGGGTGGTGTTTGTGTGGATGATGGAGCTATATACAGGGTGGCCATAAAGTTGTCTGTTCTAAATTGCACATGAACTTTATGGCTACCCTGTGTATGTGTGCATGCGCACACATATATATGTACACATACATACGTATACACACAGAAGCATACCCATGGAGGGTTTGGGAAGGTTTAATAAAAAACTATTAATGATGGTTACTTCTGGGGAGGGAGATTCTGAAGTTTTGTGTAGGAGGAAAGTTGATTAACTTTTTGTTGTATTCTTATTTTTTTAATGCACATATTACTTTGTTCAAAAAATATTTTCCCAGCCTATGAACATTCAGCTTTAAGACGTGTGTCTAGTAATATATGTATATGTTTAAAGTTGCTTTATTCTCTTCCTGAACATTAATTTGGACACATTTGCAGGGAAGCTTCATTTGAGCTGTAAAGTTTGTTTTCAGAATCTTTGCACGTGTTTACTTAAATGTTTACTTATTTCCTTTACAGGGAGACCAAATTTTGAAGAAGGTGGACCAGCGTCAGTAGGGAGAAAGCATGAGTTTATACGGTCAGAAAGTGAAAATTGGCGTATCTTTAGAGAGGAACAAAATGGAGAGGATGAAGATGGAGGCTGGCGACTAGCTGGATCAAGAAGAGATGGAGAGCGGTGGCGGCCTCACAGTCCTGGTAAGAAGTCTGTTGAGAGAAGGTGCAAATGTACTTTTTTTCAAACTTATATAAGGCATAGTTTCATGGAAATAGTTAGGAATAAAGTGGAAAGGGTAAACTGGTTAAAGAGAGGAGTCATATTTATCTTTTTTTTTTTGTTGTTTTTTTTTTTTGACGGAGTCTCACTTTGTCGCCCTTAGTAGAGTGTCGTGGCGTCACAGTTCACAGCAACCTCCAACTCTTGGGCTTAGGTGGTTCTCTTCCCTCAGCCTCCCAAGTAGCTGGGAGTGCAGGCGCCCGCCACAGTGCCCGGCTACTTTTTGTTGCAGTTTGGCGGGGACCGCGTTTGAACCCACCACCCTCAGTATATGGGGCCGACGCCCTACCCACTGAGCCACAGGCATCCCCCAAGAGAGGAGTCATATTATATATGCCATCACACTCAGTCTAGTATTTTTTTTTTTTTTTTCACACTCAGTCTAGTATTATAAAAGATTTTCAACATAAAAATTTCCAAGCACAGGTGGTAGAGGGAGGGTAATTGGTGGGACCATACCTATGGTGCATCTTACAAGGGTATGTGTGAAATTTACTAAATGTAGAATATAAATGTCTTACCACAATAACTAAGAAAGTACTGTGAGGGCTATGTTACCCAGTTAGATGAAAATATTTCAAATTGTATATAAAACCAGCACATTGTACCCCACGATTGCATTAATGTACACAGCTATGATTTAATTTAAAAAAAAAAAAAAAGTGTGAAAAAAACATTTCCCAACACATCTGTTCAGTTTATTGAAATCACTTTTTGGGGGGTGGGTGGGGGGGTGGACAGATTAATGTAGTGGGAAGCACCTGCCCTCAACTTCAAAAATGAGTGAATGTTCCATTCTTTGAATCTTTTTTTAGGATTCCTTAAAACTTATACACTTGAAATAATGTGCTCCATCCCTGAAAATGGGTGTTTTTCCCACAAAAGAAAGGATTTCTTCTTTCATTTTTTTTTTTTTTTTTTTTTCCTCTTGAAAATGTGATTTACTCTGATTTGAGGAATCAACTTTAAACCTAGGTCAAAAACATAATCACAAGTTTTTTTTTTTTGTCTCTCCAACATTAAAAAAAGGAGAGAGAATAGAAGTGAATAATGGTTTTTAAAGTTCTTCTGTTTGTCTCTGAAGAATGCTTCAAAGTGTTCTTGTACATTAGATATGCTGATAATTGAAGACACTGGTGCTTTGTGTTAAAGTTCACCCCCACCATGGTGCTGATTCTATCCCTCATGACAATCAGATGCAACTATAGTTTGAACCACGGGATCACACAGAATTGAAGCAAACAGTGTGGACGTGTTCAGCAAACTTCATGGCCATAACAATATTTTATCCACCATTTACCAAGGAAGCTTACCTTTAGTAAAGGAAATTATAGTTAATGTTGTCTGCTTTTACTTTTTAAAGTCAAGTGATTAGCAAAATCACTAGCCTAGACCTGAGTAGATAAAATAACAAGTATTCAAAGTATTTTATTAAGGTATAGGTAGGTAGAAACGTGGTGCCATTAATCTTTGGGTAGAATTATGGTGCTTTTATATTAGTGCTTTTCCTGACTGCCTCTTGGGTGAGTTTTCTGTCATTAGTGGGCATTGTTTACATCACAGGATTGAGGCAATTCTCATCAGTCTGTGTCTTGGGCAACCAAATGGTATAATTCTCTTCAAGGCATCACGGCATTTTGTGCTGAGCTTGCCTATAAGCAGAAGGGTTTGTGGGCTATGTTCACAACAAGCATTCAGTGAAGAATGGACAGGATCTGGGCTGAGCAAAATGAGAACTTCCAGCTGGTCAAAAACAAACAAGGTGAATGTTTGGGAAGACAAACAGTGTTTTCTGAGCCCAAATGTCTGATGCTGATTTTATCAAAGGGCACTAAACAAAGTACCACCCACTCAACAACTTAGAAGTTGGTTAGATATTGCATTTTTCTCATCTTTTCTAAATCATTCTTTCCCCCTCATGTTTGACTTTCATGTCAGCTTTATCATCAACTTGTAAATCTTCCAAAATATGTATGTATAACATATATTTTTTAGTCATACCTATGGCTAAAATTCACATTTTTAAAAGATGATTTGGAGAACATAAAGATAATATGGGTCTGGAAAAAAACTTAAATGGAGTTTTGTTTTTTTTTTTTTTTTAAAGAATGCCAACTCTGCGCCCTCCTTTTGTTGTAATAGATTTTAAGGGGTACAGGATGAATTTTGTTACATGTATATATTGGGTACTGGAGAACCATGTACTTTTTTAAACCTAGCACATTCAAAGTTTACTCTGACTATACCAGTTGTTATAAGTTAACTTAAAATTTCTTAGATTACAGTTAATGTTTTATTAGGATTTGAGTAAAATTTTAAAAATAATTATTTTGACTAATTTTATCTTTATGAAAGTAGTATCCAACTTTTGCACAGATACAAGGTCTATAAAGTAGTGGATAGCCTTAATAATCTATAGATCTGCCTTACCTGCTACATTTAGTTTCATAAATAAAATTTTGTTGAGGTGTGTATAGTGGTGCAGCAGTAATCCCAGCTACTTTGGAGGCAGAGATTGGAGGATCATTGGAACCCAGGAGTTCTAGACTATCCTGAGCAACGTAAGAAGACCCCATCTCAAAATACGAAAGTGTCCCTTTTAAGACAGTATCACTTGGTCTCCCTTGGTAGAGAGCTGTGGCATCATAGCTCACAACAACCTCAAACTCTGCTTGGGCACAAGTGATCAATCATCTTGCTTCAGCTTCCCAGGTAGCTCGGACTACAGGCGCCCTCCACAATGCCCAGCTAGTTTTAGAGACAGGGTCTTATTCTTATTTATGCTGGAAGGACTCTGTTTTTCTTTCTTTCTTTGCTTTCTTAATCAGGCCCAGGTGAGGTTGAAATTTACTGCCCTGTGTTTGCAGGGCCAGGGTCTAACTACTGAGCTATGGTGCCCAGCTAGAAAAATAATTTTTTATTAGTAGTCAGTAAGGTGGTGGCAGCAGCAGCAAACTGGATTGTAGTTTTGTTAAAGTAGGGCTTCCTGCTGGGTATGGGTAGAGATGAGGACCTTAAGGAGAGGGAAGCATCCATTCTGAGAGCTGAACTTAGGAAACTAAGTAAGAGAGAAACATGCCTAGAAGGGTAGATTCCTATCACAGTGTATGTTTAGAATGTTCAGAAATGATAGCCGGGGTGGACTTTGGAATTCAACATTTGATCATGAAGACTCCTTTTGAGTAATGGCTTTAGGCTTCCATTTAATTGAGTATAAAATTTCTTAGTTTTCATATGAAGCAGCAAATAGTATGCTGTTGTTATAAGTAGGGGTGGCAGTCTGGCATTCTTACCTTTTTGTGAATGGTTTATAAGATGCTAACTACATTTGGCATCTTAACATTTTTGCCTTTTATTTTTAGTTTGATATGTAGGTTTCCAGTTTGAGCAAGTTGGGGCCCAAGAGAAAGAACGTTTAGCTTTGTAAATCTTCCTCAGAGAAAGCAATCAAGGATAGGCAATTCTAATAGATTAAAATCTGCCTTCATTTTTAAGGGTTTTTAAAACTCAGATTTGGCTGATTTATAAGAGTTACCATTTATTTTTTGGAAAAATATCTTAAGTAGGATCTTTTATTCTTCGGCAGTCTTTTTCTGTTGGAGACCAGATGCAATGAATAGTATGCTAGGGTGGATTTAGGAAGGTTCCTAGGGGTATTATATGGAAATAAAACGTCCCTAAGGAGAGTTAAGAGATGAGAAAATAATATGACAGTAAGCATGTTATAGCAGAGGTAGTAGAGGATGGGAAATTGGATTTAAGTTCTTCTGTGCAGGTTGTTTCTGCTGTTGGAGTTTTATTTCTTAAACTATAAAATTTTAAGATAATGGGCCAGCCAACTGTCAGCACTGTAATTCTGTGATATTTTTTGTTGGGAATTAAAAATTATAACTTGGCTCTAGTAAGTAGGCATGATGACTTTACTATTATAAATTGACATAGGTTGATCTTATTCAAAAAGAATATTTTCATGAGAAGATGGGAAAAACATTAAGACTAACCAAAGGGAAGGCATAAACTTCTGTACAGACAGGTACCCAGTTCTATATGCTGGGCTAGGAGTAGGCCAAATGAATGGCTAATCACCATTTTAGTTGGATACCCAAAGTTTATTAAAAGTTCATACTTTGTTTTTAAGAGACAGAGTCTCACTTTGTCGCCCTCGGTATAGAGTGCTGTGGTGTCACAGCTCACAGCAACCTCCAGCTCTTGAGCTTAGGCAATTCTCTTGCCTCAGCCTCCCAAGTAGCTGGGACTACAGGCGCCCATCAACACGCCCGGCTAAAAAGTTCATACTTTGAATAGGGTCCTTTAAATGTGTTTTATTTTAAATTTGTCTTTTAAAAAAAAATTTCCAAAACCAATCTTTATTATTAGTATTAAGCAGCAGTAACAGGAAAACCTAATGTTCTGTCAGACACAACCAGAACTTGGGAGACGAGGAAGACAGCAGCAGATTCCAATGAGAAACCCCAAAGATTAAATTTCTTTTAAAGCCTAAAAGTATATTGCATAATTCAGTACTTAAATTAAGTACTGTTGTCTCTTAGTGATGATATTTGTACTCTGAGCTCTGAACTTCATTTAATCTGCCTAATTGGTAAGTTGTTAAGTTGATTCATTTGAATTTGCTGTCAGTTGTAGTTTTCTCCTATAGTTCCTATTCCTGCTTTTCTTTTTCATACACCATCATAAAACCTTTCTAAGCCTGTGTCCGCCTCCTCATCCCAGATGGCCCTCGTTCTGCAGGCTGGCGGGAGCACATGGAGCGACGTCGGAGGTTCGAGTTTGATTTTCGAGATCGAGATGATGAGCGGGGTTACCGAAGGGTGCGCTCTGGCAGCGGGAGCATAGATGATGACAGGGATAGCTTGCCTGAATGGTGCTTGGAGGATGCTGAAGAAGAAATGGGCACATTTGACTCATCTGGAGCATTCCTCTCTCTAAAAGTAAGAAATTTGCTTTAAAACATCATGTCAGATACTGACCTCATATCAAAGCCAGATATGTTGTTGACCTTTTATTTTATATTTGTACTGCAGAAAGTACAGAAAGAACCAATTCCAGAAGAACAGGAGATGGACTTCCGACCTGTGGAGGAAGGAGAGGAGTGCTCTGACTCTGAGGGTAGCCATAATGAAGAGGCCAAAGAACCAGATAAGACAAATAAGAAAGAAGGAGAGAAAACAGATAAAGTAGGAGTTGGTAAGGCCTCTTTTTGCCTTTTACTTTATTTCCCCGTTAACCCAAAACTTTCCTAAGTTCATTTAAAATTTCTTCCTCTTCCAGAAGCTAATGAGGAAACATCCCAAACCTCATCCTCAGCTGCTAGACCAGGTTCTCCTTCAGATCATCAGTCTCAGGAAGCACCAAAGTTTGAGATGAAAGACGAACCTAAAACTGAACAGACAGAGAAAGCTGAAGAGGAGACTCGGACAGAAAATAGTCTGTCAGCCAAAGTACCCAGCAGAGGAGATGGTATGTATTTGTCAGAAGGGACAAGCTAAAATGGGATTCTTGTAAGGCCAGTGACCCCTGATAGCAATAGTCTTCTGTTGATGCCTCCTAGAACTGCTTCTGATGGGTGAATTATTAGAGTAGATGGTTTTACTCATCAAATAATACTTTTCACATTTTACCTCCAAATTCACCAAAATAGAGTTAGAATCTTGCGAGGTTCAGGTTGGGGCTGAGGAATCTTATTTCCTAGAGTGTTGGGACATAGCCACCCCATCATCACTAGAGCAACCTGAGGTCAGATCTTCTGCATTAGTTTGATTCCCATATCAGGCAGTTAGAGACCTTCCTGTGCCAAATGACACACCAAAATGCCATTGTTTCAAAAGAGGCCAAAAGAGAACATGAATGAATCTGTGGCTATCATTTTTCTGGAGAATAACCTTAAAACATAATCTCCAGTGTTACTGTATTGGTTTAAATTGCTCATATACCTTATAAGGTAATATTAATGTTTATTTCCATGTTTTTCCTTATATATATTTAAAAAAGGACATTGTGATGCCTGACATTGAAGGATTGTCTGATTCATTGACCATTAAAATTCACACTTTTTTAACTTGGCATATAAGAACCTGTTTTATATTACATCTGCCTCTATGCACTTTCTCATCTCTTCAAACTCTACTCACCAGACTCAAAGCCTTTTAGATCCTGAAATGTGTCCCATTTTCTTGTGTTCATGCCTTAGCATATGATTTGCTTTTATACCTGACATTATCTTTTACTTAAAGCCCTAAAGCTAAGATAGGTGTCTTCTCTTGTAAAACAATTAGCACTTGTTCCTAACATAGCACTACGATGTTAAAAAGATTTGTGTATTATCTTTTTTCCCCCAACAGACAAACATTTTGAGGGCATGAACCAATAATTTCTTTTCAGTATTTTTATTATTATTATTTTGAGACAGTCTTAAGTTGTTGCCCTGGGTAGAGTGCTGTGGCGTTACAACTCACAGCAACCTCAAACTCTTGGGTTTAAGGGATTCTCTTGCCTCAGTCTCCCAAGTAGCTGGTTACAGGCTCCCGCCACAACGCCTGGTTATTTTTTTTTTGGTTGCAGTTGTCATTGTTGTTTGTCAGGCCCGGCGTATGTGGCTGGCTGCTTGAGCTACAGGCTGTGAGCCTCTTTTCAGTATTTTTTGTTTAAAAGCCTAATGAATGAATAAATGAATGAATGGATGAATTCAGGAAGTATTTGAATCTCTATATTTTAGTCGTGACAGGACTTGTACATCTTATGACATATTTGTTTTTGTTTTTTTTTTTAGAGACAGAGTCTTACTTTATCACTCTTGGTAGAGTGCCATAGCGTCACAGCTCACAGCAACCTCTAACTCTTGGGCTTAAGCCTCCTGAGTAGCTGGGACTACAGGCACCTGCCACAATGCCCAGCTATTTTTTTGTAGCAGTTTGGCCAGGGCCAGGTTCGAACCTGCCACCCTTGGTATATGGGCCCAGCGCCCTACCCACTGAGCTACAGGCGCCACCCGACATATTTGATTTGTACTAGTTTTCTAGTTATTACGTACCTTGGAATTACTTGTGGTACATTCTTTTGAATGTACATGCCTGAGGCCTTATTCTGGATGATGTTAGGATTACTTTTATTTTATTTTATTCTATTTTATTTTTGAGACAGAGCCTCCAGTTGTCGCCCTGGGTAGAGTGCCGTGGCATCATAGCTCATAGCAACCTCCAACTCCTGGGCTCAAGCGATTCTTTTGCCTCAACCTCCCAAGTAGCTGAGACTACAGGTGCCCGCCACAGTGCCCGGCCATTTTTGGTTGTAGCTGTCACTGTTGTTTGGCAGGCCCAGACTGGATTTGAACCTGCCAGCTCTGGTGTTGGTGGCTGGCCCTTAGCCACTTGAGTTACAGGCACCAAGCCAGGATTACCTTTAGACATGTGTATTTTGAGAAAGCATCATAGGATGTGCATTGAAGGTCAACCCTCAGATGTATAGTGTTTAGAGGAGATAAAACATGATCAAAAGTAATGACATGAATTCACTATTGGCAAGCTCTTGGAATGCTTCAGGAAGCAGGTGGTCTTTGAGCACATCTTCGAATATTAAATGGAATTTGGAAGCAGATGTACCTGAATGAATTAGGAGAGAGCTTTCCACTGTTACAAAGCAATCACAGTACTGGTTCTCAGTCTTTTGGCTAAGATCAGGTATAGGAAGTGGGACTGATCTAGGCATGGGCAAGAAATCAGGTTCTCTGATGAAGTATGAGGTATGAAAAGGAGGGTGATAGGGAGCTCAGTTTGAACATGAATGTAGGATGTCTTAGTGTGCTGACAGATGGGCTGCACTGTGACCTGTTAGACTCCTGAGCAGTCACTATTGAGTAGACAGGCAGTGCGCCTGTAAAAGGAGGTGTACTGGCAAGTGAGATTTCAAAGTAGAAAATTACCAGGACAAGAGAAGGGAAAGAAGAGTCAAAAGTGACAGAGGTGGCTGAGAGGGTTATGGAGCCAATGATAGGAAAAGAAACTGGAAGTTGAACATTTGAAAAGGGAGGGAATAAATTCAGTTTTGAACATTGGTTTTGTGGTATTGATGTGAAACTTAAGTAGAGATAGCCAGAGAGCAGTTGCTAATGTGAGACTGTAGCTAACTGGGAATAGTTTTATGGCCAGAGAGAGAATGCAAATATAAAAGATTACATATATTTGTTAGGGGTGAGAAGAAAAGTAGACTGAGAACAGAACCTTGAGTAATTTCTTTTTTTTTTTTTTTGGCCAGGGCTGGGTTTGAACCCACCACCTCCGGCCTATGGGGCCAGCGCTCTACTCCGTTGAGCCACGGGTACCACCCGAGTAATTCCTATTTTTAAAGTGTAGGTAGAGAAGGGGAGCTGAAGAAAAATCTTGAGTGGCAAAAGTGGAACCGGGAGAGTAGAGTGCAGGCAAACTAAGGCAGGAGAGTATTTCAGTTTAGGATTGAGTTGATGTCAGGTGCTGCTAAGAGATTAGATAACAAGGACTAGGAGAAGTTAATTGAATTTGACACCTTTGTGTCACTGTGTATCATTTTTGAGAGAGGAATTTCGCCAGGGTGGTGGGAGTAGAAGTCCCATTAATGGAATGCCATTGTAGCAGGTGTGGGTAATGGTGAAGTGGATACAGTATGTATAGACTGTCCTTTAATCTTTTAAAAAAGTGTCACAGAAAGAGTGAGAGGAACAGGAATTTGGAGAAACTTTCTATAATTGAACAAACAAGATTTCAGAGGGGAATCTGCAGTTGTATCTAATTACTTCCATTCCCTTTCTTCCTTGAGAGCCTTCATACTGAGAGGTTAGAAATAGGAACTAAGACAGAACCTCTTTTGTAATTTGTCTTATTTATATGAACAACCTGCATTGTACAGGTAGACTCCAACTGCTTTTCAATATTCTAAAAAATGTAATAAATTGAATTATATTACGTACAACTTGAAATAGGTATTTATTTAAGACACTTGCAGATATTTTAAATAAAGGTTTTGATGAGGTGTGGCATATGTTTGAGAAGATCCAAATCTTTGGTAACCATATTTTACAATTTGGAGACATGCTATAAAGAGTGGTTCTCAACTTTCTTAATGGCGCGCCCCTTTAATACAATTCCTATGGGTCGTGACCCACAGGTTGAGAACTGCTGCTGTAAAGGATTAGACTGATTCTATTTGGTTCTAAGAGGTTGACCTATAACTGTTGGGCAAATGTTCCAGTGACACAAGTAGGTGCTGTAGAAGGACCTTTTAGGTACCTTTTAACCCTTCTGTTTTGTCATTCTAGGAAGGTAATTTGGTCATTCTAGGGAGAAATACTATATGTCTCCTTAGATGTAGCTTCAGTGTTCACGACACAGCTCGCATTACGTCTGGCCCCTTATTAGTAAGCTGTCTGACTTGGTAATGTCGAGTTAGCCTTTGTAAGAAGAGTCTCTTTATATTTCAGAGAACTTTCATCTGGATTTTTTTCCTCTAGAAATGGTTCCTGATGTCCAACAGTCCCTGTCTCAGATTCCTTCAGAGACAGCCTCTCCTCTCCTCATACTTCCACCTCCTGTTCCCACTCCTAGTCCTACCCTCCGGCCAGTTGAAACGCAAGTCGTAGGTGCTCCTGGTATGGGTAGTGTTCCCACAGAACCAGATGATGAGGAGGGTCTGAAACATTTGGAGCAGGTAAAAATTCTATAATTCTTTTTATGTCCTTGCAAATTGCCCTAAAAATTAGCAGGTGTTACACAAATGTTCAAATCTAGGAGTTATATGCTGTAGATTTTAAGTAGTAGAAAAATTGGATATTGAGTCTTTTTTTGTCTGGGTAATTGTCTTTCAAATTGTTTCATGCTTATAAGTTTCTGCTATGTAGTAGTCATTATGTCAGGTTATTTTTTTGCTCTTGGGTTGCCCCTAGCTGTTTACTTTTCTTTTTTCTTTTTGAACATTAATGGAATGTCAGAAATGGTGAATACAAGCAGCTGTGGACGGTTCCTATGTCTTCTGTAGTTTTTGCCCCAAGTGTAACAGGGAAAATAGTTAAACTTGGAGTATTAACATCTTATTCATGTTTCTAGATTTCCCTAAGACTGTATATGCATGTGCCATGTTATATATAAAAGGATAGCTTGCTTTTCTACAAAAGAACTCTTTCTTTTGGAGTGGGATAGCTGGTGGCAAGAAATGCTGGAGACAGGAAGAAGGAGAGTTGTGTTTAGTAAAACTTGTAAAAGATTTTATTTTTAATTATATTAAATGAGCCTTTTGTTCTGTTAACATCCCTCTTTTACAGAGTTAGTTGGTACATAACTAGAATTGGCCAACAACTTTAGTTTTAAAAGTACTTAGCTGAGTCAGGTGGTCGGTGGTACACATCTGTAGTCCCAGCTACTCAGGAGGCTAAAGGCAGGAGGATTGAGTCCTGCCTGAGCAGCATGGTGAGACCCTGTTTTTTTAAAAAAGTAAAAATAAAAGTACTCCTGCTAGTGTGTTGGTTAGAATCCTGGACTTGGATCCATACTCATTCACATTTGTTTGCTTTCTAATTTTTCAGACCCTGAGCAAGACTTGACATCTTCTGAGTCTTAGTTTCCCTTTATGTAAAATACAGATAGTACCTATTTTGTGGCATTGTTGGGAGATTTAAAATTACCTGCTGTGTCCCTTCCTTAGTGTCTTTTATAGATCAAGTAGTTAAAAAGGGTATCATTATTATTACATATATAGATACTAATTTAGGATCATTTGTTTCCTTAATCCATTTTTTGTTTTTGTTATTAGCAAGCTGAGAAGATGGTGGCTTATCTCCAAGATAGTGCACTAGATGATGAGAGATTGGCATCTAAACTGCAAGAGCACAGAGTTAAAGGAGTGTCAATTCCATTGATGCATGAAGCAATGCAGAAGTGGTATTATAAAGATCCTCAGGGAGAAATTCAGGGTAGGTTGTTCCTTCCTACTTGTAAGTACTGAAGTGTCTGCCATCACCTACAGAACCTCTAAGAGGAGAAGTTGTTTAAAGTTAAATTGAATGCTAGCAGAGAAAGAATTCAACAGGTTTTCTTCATATTTATGAAGAAATGTGTATGTGTGCACGCTCACACACTGATTAAGCATCCTTAATCTAAAAATCCAGATACCGAAATACTCCCATGAGCGTTACTTTGAGTGACATGTTAACATTCAAAATGTTTTTGGAACCCTAGGTAGAGTGCCATGGTGTCATAGCTCACAACAACCTCAACCTCTTAGGCCCAAGTGATTCTCTTGCTTCAGCTTCCCAGGTAGCTGGGCCCACACGCCCACCACTATGCCTTGGCTAGTTTTTCTATTTTTAGTAGAGACCAGGTCTCACTCTTGTGCAGGCTGGTAGATTTTGGAGCATTTTTCATTTTTGATTTTTGATTAGGGATAGTCAACCTGCATGTAAAAGTAATTTGAATACATAGCAGCATGTGATAATATGACAGAAATGTAAACAAAATGCACAGGACTTTCTCAACTGGCTTCCCAGCTGTGTAACTAGACAGGTAAATTTCTTATCTTCTCTGTGCTGTAGTTTTACTCTCTCTGACCATGAAAAAGGTAATGATAGCAGTGTTGGTGGGCCTTCAGTGTTTTTCTAAAGTGAAATTGTTATAAATGGTAAGAGAACTACTAAAAATGTCTGAGGAAAGGTAGTACTACTACATTACAAACCAATACCTTAAGATTTGTATGGTGCCTAAGTTAGAATGGAGAGAGGATGCTGTAAAGGATATTTATTGATTCTTTATTTCAAGTTTTAGAATTTTTGCTTATAATCTGAAGTTGGATGTTGACTGTATTAGGATCATTTTCATGATACCATTTTACTGAGTATACTGGTAAGCTCTCTCCTACTCCCCTTGCCCTGTCTTATTCTCCTTCACAGACCTGATCGCTGCCTAGCATTGTATCTATTTGTTCGTTGTTTACAGTCCATTTAGAATATAAGACATGAGAACAGGGCTTTGTTTGTATGTATAAATAAATTAAAATACTTGGATATAATTATAGCTTCATATGCATTTGTGAGAAATAATGCAGAGATTCCACGTACACTTTACCAAGTTTCCTCCATTGGTAGCCTCTTACAAAACTATAGTACAGTAACAGCCAGGATATTGACATTGATTCAGTCAAGATTCAGAACATTTCCATCTCAGCAGAGATCCTTTATGTTGTCCTTTTATAGCCACATGGCATTTCCCTTCCACCTACAAGCCCTTGTGAATCCTTGCCAACAGCTAATCTGTTCTCCATCTCTGTATTTAGTCATATCAAGAATGTTATGTAAATGGAATCATAGCTTTGGGAGTTGGCTCTTTACACTCAACATAATTCTCTGGAGATTCTTCCAGGTTGTTGCATCCATCAGTAGTTTGTTACTTTTTATTACTGAGTGGTATCACATGATATAAATGTATCAAAGTTTGTTTAACCCTTTGGAGGACTTGTGGTTTGTTTCAGTTTGGGACATTATGAACAAAGCTACTGTAAACATTCATGGACAATTTTATTGTGTGAACATAAGTCTTTGTTCCTCTGGGCTAAATGCCCAGTAGTACTATTGCTGAGTTGTATGGTGGTTATATTTAGTTTGTAATGGAATTGTTAAACTGTTTTCCAGAGTGGCTGTGCCATTTATATGTTCACCAGTAATGTATGAGCGAGCCACTCTCTCCACATCCCTACCAGCATTTGATGTTATTGCTATTTTTAAATTTTTACCATTCTGGCAAGTGTGCAGTGATACCTCATTACAGTTTTTAATTTGTATTTCCCTAGTGGCTAATAATGTTTACCAAATTTTCATGTGCTTATTGGCCATCTGTCCTCTTCAGTGAGATATCTCTTCATATCTTTTGTTCATGTTCTAATTGGATTCTTTGCTTTTTTTTTTAAACTGTTTTTTCTCATTTTTAAAGTTAAGTGTATAGTTCTATGGTATAGTTCTGTTGCACAGCTATCACCATCATATATCTCCATATTCATTTTCCCACATTGAAACTATATGCATTAAATAATGACTTCTCATTTTCTCCTCCTCCTACTTACTCCTCCAACCAACATTATGCTGTCTATGATTTGGACTCCTTTAAGCACCTCGTAAGTGGAGTCATACAGTTATCTGTCTTTTTGTGACTGGCTTATTTCGCTTAATGTAATGTCTTCAAAGTTCATCTATGTTTTAGCATATGTCAGAATTTCCTTTTTAAGGCTGGATAGTATTCCACTGTGTATATATACCACATTTGGTTTATGCATTTCATCCATTAATGGACATTGGGTTTGTTTCCATGCTTTAGCTGTTACGAATGTTGCTATGAATATGCATTTACAAATATCTTCTTTGAAACTCTATTTTCAATTCTTTTTTTTTTTTTTTTTTTTAAGAGACAAGAGTCTCACTATGTCACCCTTGGAGTCACAGCTCACAGCAACCTCAAACTCTTGGGCTTAAGCGATTCTCTTGCCTCAGCCTCCCAAGTAGCTGGAACTACTAGTGCCCGCCATAAGGCCTGGCTATTTTTTGGTTGTAGTTGTCATTGTTGTTTGGAAGGCTGGATTCAAACCTGGTAGCTCCAGTGTATGTGGCTGGTGCTGTAACCACTATGTTATGGGCACCAATCCTCTATTTTCAATTCTTTTGGGTATATATTCATAAGTGGAATTGCTTGATCATGTTGTTATTCTACTTTTAAGGTTTTAAGGAACTGCCATTGTTTTTTCCACAGTGGCTGTACTATTTTCTATTCCCACAAGAGTTTCAATTTCTCTACATCCTTACCAGCACTTATTTCTCCAAAGAAGATACAAAAAAGACCAATAAGCACAGGAAAAGATGATGAACATCACTTAATCATTAGGGAAATGCAAATGAAAACTACAATGAGCTACCACCTCACACCCGTTTGGATGGCTACTATAAAAAAAGGCTATTCAAGTTCTTTACCATTTTTATATATATTTTTTTCTGTGTGAATTTTGAGAATTCTCTCTATATCTTGGATATTAACTTCTTATAAGATGTGATTTACAAATATTTTCTCTTGATTCTGTGGGTTGCCTTTTTACTCTGTTGTTGACACTGCCTTTTAATGCACTTAAAAAAACATTTTTTCCAAGGAGTCTAATTTGTTCATTTTTTCTTTTGTTGCATATTCCTTTAGTGATCATATCTAATCTAGTATGAAGATTTTTGCTCCTATATTTTCTTCTGACAATTTTATAATGTATAGTCTTAGATTTTTGATCCATTTTGAGTTAATTTTTTATATATGGTGTGAGGTAAGGATCCAAATTTTTTGTTTGTGTGTGAGGCAGAGTCTCACATTGTTGCCTTCCATAGAGTGCCACAGCGTCACAGCTCACAGCAACCTTAAACTCTTGGGCTTACATGGTTCTCTTGCCTCAGTCTCCCAAGTAGCTGGGACTATAGGCTCCTGCCACAACTCCTGGCTATTTTTTTGTTGCAGTTGTCATTGTTGTTTAGCTGGCCCAGGCCGGGTTTGAACCCGCCAGCCTTGGTGTGTGTGGCTGGCGCTATAATCACTGTGCTATGGGCACTGAGCCTCAACTTCTTTTTCATGTGGTTTTTCCAGCACTATTTATTGAAAAGATGGCCCTTTTCCCTTTGAATGGTCTTGGCACGTTTGTCCAATTGCCTGGTCATATACTTAGGTTCATTTCTGGGCCCTCTGTTCTATTCCATTGGTCTGGGTGTCTTAATGTTGGTACAATACTGCTTTGATTATCATAGTTTTGTAATAAGTTTTGAAATCATAAGTGTGAGTCCTCCAGCTTTGTTCTTTTTTAAAAGAATTTTTTAAAAATTAATTTTAAAGATTGACAAATTATATATTTAGTGTATAAAACATGTTTTGAAATAACATACATTGTGGAACGGCTAGATTAAGTTGATTAACATGCATTACCCTCCTATTTTTTGTGGCAAGAACACTTGAAATCTGTTCTCAGCAGTTTTTCAAGACTGTAATACATTGTTGTTAATTATTGCCAGTGGTGTAAGATAGATCTTTCTCTTCTTCTTCTTTATTTTTTTTTTTTAAGAGACAAAGTCTAACTTTATTGCTTTCGGTAGAGTGCCGTGGTGTTATACAGCTCACAGCAACCTCCAACTCCTGGGCTTTGTGATTCTCTTGCCTCAGCCTAATGAGTAGCTGGGATTCCAGGTGCCCTGCCACAATGCTGGGCTATTTTTTGTTGCAGTTTGGCAAGGGCCAGGTTTGAACCCGCCACCCTCAGTATATGGGACTCCCGCCCTACTCACTGAGCCGCAGGCGCTGCCCTTTATTCTTCTTTTTAAAGAAAGAGATATTGCTTTATCTATTTAAGGTTTTTTTGTTTGTTTGTTTGTTTCTTTTAAGATAGAGCCTAAAGCTGTCACCCTGGGTAGAGTGCTGCGGCATCACAGCTCACAGCAACCTCCAACTCCTGGACTTAAGCGATTCTCCTGCCTCTGCCTCCCAAGTAGCTGGGACTAGAGGTGCCCGCCAGAACACCCAGCTATTTTTTTTTGGTTGCAGCTGTCATCATTGTTTGGCAGGCCTGGGCTGGATTTGAACCCGCCAGCTTAGGTGTATGTGGCTAACACCTTAGCCGCTTGAGCCACAGGCACCAAGCCTATTTAAGGTTTCTTGAGATTCCATCTGCATTTTAGAACTAGGTTTTCTGTTTTTACAAAAAAGTATCATTGGGATTTTAATAGGGATTGTATTGAATCTATAGATTGCTGCAAGTAGTACTGATACCTTAACAATATTAAGTCTTCTAATCCATGAACATGGGTGCCTTTCTGTTTAATTAGGTCTTTCTTTAATTTTTTTTTTTTTTGAGACAGTCTCACTATATTGCCCTGGGTAGACTGCTGTGACATCCCAGCTCACAGCAACCTCAAACTCTTGGGCTTATGTGATTCTCTTGCCTCAGTCTCCCTCCCAAGCAGCTGGGACTACAGGCGCCCACCACAACGCCTGGCTATTTTTTTTGTTGCAGTTGTCATTGTTGTTTTTTAGCTGGCCCAGGCTAGGTTCGAACCTGCACGCCTGGGTGTATGTGGTCGGTGCCCTACCCACTGAGCTACGGGCACCACCTCTTTAATTTCTTTCAGCAGTGGTTTGTCATTTGCATTGTATAAGACGATGTTGTGTCATCATGGTGGATTTACCCTTTACTATTATTTTTCTCTTGTACTTTTTTTTGCTCTGAAATTGCTTTATCAAATATCAATATAGCTTATGTTTCGTTAATGTTTGCATGATATAGTCGTTTTTATCCTTTTATTTTCAGTCTGTCTACTTTATTTGGAATGACTTTTTGTAACCGATAATTGGGCCATGTTTCTGTTTGATGGCTTCTTCATTCCAAATCTGGAATGTATGAGGCAAGAAGAAAACTCAGGAAATTCACTATCATGTAATTTCTCAAGCCCTAGGGCTCCTAATCAGTACAGCTTCTCTTTGCCTTTCAGAGTGTTCTTATATTTGCTTTATATATAATGTTCAGGTTGTGTTTTTTTGTGTGTGTGTGTGTGTTTTTATCTTTCTTGCTCTGTTGACCTGGCTGGAGTGCAGTAATGTCATCATAGCTTACTGCAACCTCAAACTCCTAGGCTCATACAATTCTTCTGCTTCAGCCTCCTGAGTAGCTGGGAATATAGGCAGTAGCCTGGAACAGAGGCGTGCACCACCACACCCAGCTAACTTTTTCTTCCTTCCTCTCTCCCCTCCCTAACCTTACTTTCTTGTCTCCCTCTTGCTCAAGCTGGTCTCAGACTGGTCTCAGACTCCTGGCCTCAAGCAGTACTCCTGCATTAGCCTCTCAGAGTTATTCAGGATTTTTATTGTACTTAGTAGGAGGAGTAGGGAAAAGTACAATCTACTCTTACCTTTCTGACGTGAGAGTTCCAGGACTTTGTCCTCAAGTGTAGGGAAAAGTACAGTCTACTCTTATCTGACGTGAGAGTTCCAGGACTTTGTCCTCAAGCAGTATTCCTGCATCTGCCTCCCAGCATTTTTATTGTACTTAATAGGAGAAGTAGGGAAAAAGTATATTACTCCTTATCTTTCTGAAGTGAAAGTTCAAGGACTTTATTGCCTTATTCTTGTGCTTAGATCTTATAGTGTCAGTGTTCAGTAAATATTTGTTGAGTGAATTAATGGTTTATTGATCAGAGTACATTTTGTTCATTAATTTTACATATAAGATATTTGATTATTTGTTATTGTAAAACATTTAGAGAATGTTAATTTTTAAGGTGATATAGTCTTAACTGGGCAAATAAATTACAATTTTTCTTTATTTAATTGATTTTTGTTTATATTTTTACCTGCATTCACTAGTCGGTGGCAGAACATGAAAATTGGGGATTGTGTTCAGCTTATTTGTTTTTTATGCCCAAATGATGTAAAGACTAGCAAATACTTAATTCTTTCCAATTGTATTATATTTTTCTGACAAATGAATTGTTATGGAGATTGGGTGAGATAGATACGATTATGTTCTCTTTCTTTTTTTTTTTTTGGAGACAGAGTCTCACTTTGTCACCCTTGGTAGAGTGCCGTGGCTCACAGCGACCTCCAACTCTTGGGCTTAAGCTATTCTCTTTCCTCTGCCTCCCCAGTAGCTGGGACTATAGGTGCCTGCCACAAGGCCTGGCTATTTTTTTGTTGCAGTTTGGCTAGGGCCAGGTTCGAACCCACCCTTGGTATATGGGCCCCAGCACCCTATCCCCTGAGCCACAGGCGCCACCGCAGTTATGTTCTTTATAATAAGGCACTGCCGAGAATTTGGTATGTATATACAGAAGTTTTATAGTTAGAAGACTATTGGTCAACTTTGGAAGTGAGTTAAAAAGGTAATATATATTGACACATTAACTAGTTGAGTATCAGATGCAGGAAATACCTTTTTTCCTCTTTCAGCCTGAAAAGATTCTTACTGCCCTTCTGTTTAATTGGTGCCATTTAGGTCCCTTCAATAATCAAGAGATGGCAGAATGGTTTCAGGCGGGCTATTTTACTATGTCGTTATTGGTGAAGAGGGCATGTGATGAAAGCTTCCAGCCTCTTGGTGATATAATGAAAATGTGGGGAAGGGTTCCTTTCTCTCCCGGTCCAGCTCCCCCTCCTCATTTGGTAAGTACCTGTACCTCACCCAGAATGCATATTAGTTATAGTAGCACTTGCTTTCTTTTGAAAATACAAACCAAATATCACATCTAATAAGGAAGTAATAATAGTTCTTTAAAAGTAATTGAAATGGTAATGGGAAGTCTGAGTGGAAGACTGAATACCTACCTATAATGACAGTGCAAAACTCATATGTTGCCCATCCTCTTCACACACACACCAGAGATACACAGAATCCTTTAGTATTTGCAGAATGAATACCAATGTCTTATTCTGGCCTACCTAGCAGGTCCTGCAGTGTTTGGCTCCTTGCCTTTTGAGTTCATTTCAGAGCTTTACCTTTATGTGCTATGCTTCACCTATAGTTGACCTCTTTGAGTTTCTTATTACCATTAGATAGAATGCACGTTCTCCTCCCTTCAACTTCATTTGCATCTTGCTTTTTGACTCACACAGTTTCAAGTTTCATGCTGAGTATAAACCTTGAAACAAAACACTTTTGTTTTCTAATATTTAATGAGAAAGGCTCGGCACCCGTAGCATGGTGGTTAATGGCGCTAGCCACATACACCGAGGTTGGTGGGTTCGAACCTGGCTCGGGCCAGCTAAGCAATAGTGACAACTGCAACAACAACAACAAATAGCTGGGTGTTGTGGCGGGCGCCTGTAGTTCCTAGCTACTTGGGAGGCTGAGGCAAGAGAATCACTTAAGCCTGAGAGTTTGAGGTTGCTGTGAGCTGTGACGCCATGGCACTCTACCAAGGGTGACATAGTGAGACTCTGTCTCAAAAAAAAAAAAAAAATTTTTTTCATGAGAAAAATGTTACGGAATTTCAGATGATCCCCCTCCCCAAGAATTATATATCAGATTGTTTTATTTCAAACTATAATTGCTATATAATAAAGGTATAAATTATTCACTCATTACCTTAGTTCATGTCTCTTATGCTGCTACTTCTGTTATCTTCTAATTGAAATTTCTTTTCCTAATCTTAACCTTTCACAATTTAAATTCTAGTCATATTATTTTGCATATAAGCTAAAAAATTAGATTTTTACTACAGCTTATTTTTCTTCTAACTCGTGATATATTAATAGCAATAGAAACAATGGGGAGTTTAGAGTTATAGTTTGCAAAGTTCTGTTTATGTTCTCAACATTTTAAAGATAGATACTGGCTTAGTGTATTCCTGTGTATCATTAAAATTTCTACCATAACATTTTCTATAACTTACAGGTAACTTCTTTCTATATTGTCAGTTTCTGTAATTTCTACATGATCTTCAAATTTATAAATCACTTTAAGATCAACAGAATTATATAGGTTTTCAGTTACAATAATAACAGGTATATAGTTCAACATTCAGCTTTATAGGCATGGAGAATGGCTGCTAAAACAGGCATCCTTTCTCACCTTAGGGAATCTTTTATAATGTTGACACTACTTATTCCACTAGATGGCGATGTTTAGTTTCTTTCTTTTTTTTTTTTTAGTTTCTTTTTAATTTCAACTTGCTTGTACATTCTTCTTTGTTTGAAGTACTCTTTTTTGTTGTTCATTTTCTTCTTCCTCTGGCAATGCTCGGCTGTTTTTGATGTTAGTAGAGACGGGGTCTTACTCTGGCTCACTGCTGGTTATACTGGTCTCGAACTTCTGAGCTCAGGCAATCCACCTGCCTTGGCCTCCCACAGCACTGGGACTACAGGCGTGAGCCACCATGCCCTAGCCCGTTGTTTAGTTTTTAAAGATAACTATTTAGTTAAGGGTTTGGATAAAAGCACAGAGTGAGAGGTAAAGGTCTTGGATTTATTTGCTTTCAGATAATAGTTATACTAAGTTGCTTTTAGGGTTTTTTTTGCCATTTATGTAATGGTATTTTTATCCCCTTCCACTTCACTCCCAGGGAGAGTTGGACCAGGAACGACTGACCAGGCAGCAGGAACTCACAGCCTTATACCAGATGCAGCACCTTCAGTACCAGCAGTTCTTAATACAGTAAGAGTAGTAATGCTTTAGGGTGTATTGTAGCCAGAGGGGCTTCAGATACAATCTGCTTTCAAGTGTCTCCTTTTACTGAAGAGAGAGCTGAAGCCTATATGACACTCTACTTGCCTAGCTAGTGGCATGTTACCACTACACATTCTAATTTTAGTCTTATCTTTTTAAATACCAGAACTTTGCAGAAAGTGATGCATAATGGTAACTTTGTAAGCTCTTTAGTTTCTAAAGAAAGAACCAACAAACATTTTAAAAACTAAGTGTCTCCTGAGTAACTCAGCTCTGAATGCCACAGATGGGAAAGGAAAACATAGGTGAGAGGGTAAGAAAGAAGATAAACGTTTATAGTGTTAGGAGTGGTATAGATTGATGGCAGAATCATCGGATAATGTGTCTCTTTCATAAAGTAGTGAGATTTGCTGCCCTCTGGAGCTGAGGTTGGCAAGTCTGGCCTTTGGACCAAATCTGTTTTTATAAGCAGTGTTATTGTAATAGATATACCCATTTGTTTTTATGTTGCTTATGGCTGCTTTTGCCTTAAAATGGCAGGATTGAGTAGTTGGAGCATAGCCCCCATGGCCTGCAAAGCCAAAAATGTATACCCTCTGACCCTTTTCAGAAAGTTTGTCCATCCCTGATCTAATGAAAAATTATCTGAATTTTTCTAAGTTAAAGTGTATAAATTTGAGAATTGTTATAAAGATGATGTATTTTTTGCAGAGGATGTTTCATATGGAAATAGCTTTTAGTTTGAGTTCTAGTTTTCATTTGTTTGCTGATAAAAGGTTATCATCTTGGGAAATTTTCCAGTTTTTGATATTTTATGATATATATATTTTTTGCCATCTTTTAGAAATATGTCATCCATGAGTTCATTTATTCTAGAATGAATTATAGAATTTTTCTGTGTATCTGTTATGAAGAATTATAAAATACATTGCATAGTTATTTCTGATGAGTTTTGGGGGGGGGGGGTGTGGTGGTGGTAGGTTGAACTTTTGTCTTTCAGCATCTCAGTCAAGTAAACTCAATGTGAATAGATGTGTCATACTTTTTTTTTTTTTTTTTTTTTAAACTTTTCAAAGACAACAATATGCACAAGTTTTGGCCCAACAGCAGAAAGCCGCTTTGTCTTCCCAGCAGCAGCAACAGTTGTCACTTCTTCTCCAACAGTTCCAGGCTCTGAAAATGAGGTTGGTGGTCATTCCTCTGTGTGTGTGTGTGAGAGAGAGGAATAACATGTGAATTCTGGCATAGAATATCCACAATGACGCTGCCTTTCTGTGTGTTGTATATAATAAAAACAATATAGTTTGTTTTTCTTTTTGAGGCAGAGTCTAACATTATCGCCCCAGTAGAGTGCTATGGCATCACAGCTCACAGCAGCCTCAGACTCCTGGGTTCAAGCGATTCACTTGCCTCAGTCTCCCGAGTAGCTGGGACTACAGATGCCCACCACAATACCTGGCTATTTTATTTTAGAGATGGGGTCTTGCTCTTGTTCAGGCTGGTCTTGAACTCCTGAGCTCAAGCAATTCACCTGCCTCAGCCTCCCAGAGTGCTAGGATTACAGGTGTGAGCCAACGTGCCCAGCCCTCCAGTATAGTTTACGAAGAAATAATTTAGCTGGAGCTAAGCCTCTATTTGTTTTTTTTACTACAAAGGCTAAATTTTGATTAATAACCAAAAAACAATGAGGACAACTTGAGAAGCTGTAAAGTCTTATGGAACCTGCAACCAAAATATTGTAATCTAAGATTTTAATTTTACTTTTATTTATGATATCTAAATAAAGATATCAACAACACCACACAGGGTTACAATTTTCTGGAATCCAAAAGCCATTAGTTTCTGCTATTTTTGATTATCATTCAAGGTAATATTTTCTCTCCTGAAAAGGTATCAAGCACTGTTTTGGAAAACCTTACAGTCAGCCAGCTGCAGTGACTCTGCCTATAATCTTAGCACTTTATATGGCTAGGAGTTCAAGATCAGCCTGGGCAACACAGTGACACCCTGTCTCTATAAAATATACAAGAAAAATTAGCCGGACATGGTGGCGTGTACCTGTATGTAGTCCTGTTTACTCAGGAGGCTGAGGCAGCAGGACCACTTGAGCCACGGAGTTTGAGGCTGCAGTGAGCTATGATAGGACTGCTGCATCTCCAGCCTAGGCAATAGGGCAAGAGCCTCTCTCTCTTAAAAAACAAAACAACAAAAAACAAAAACTCTTACTGTGCAATCCTTGACCCATTCTGTGAGGTAGGAATTTCCATTGGGCAACTAGGACTCTGAGGCTAAAAGACTTGATTAACATAACACACAGTAAATTTCAGAGACAGAAGTAAAATATACACTTATTATCTTTCACTCTGTAGGCTTTATATGTTGCAGACATTTGCTCTATTGCCCAGGGAAGGAGTATGGGCATAGCTTAATGCAGCCTCAGGTTCCCTTGGCTCAAGCAGTCTTCCTGCCTCATCCTCCCCAGTAGCTGTGACTATAGGCATTCACATCACATTGACTAATTTTTGTTTTTTTAAATTTTTTTTTTTGTAGAGAAGGTATCTTGCTATATTTCCCAGGCTGGTTTCGAATACCTGGCCTCAAATTATCCTCCTGTTTTGCCCTCCCCCTATACTGGAAGATCTGAGCCAGTACTTAGCCAGCTTTTTCTCTCTTCTCTTTTCTTTTCTCTTTTTTCTCTTCTCCCCTTCCCTCCTCTCCTCTCTCCTCCCCTCCCCTCTCCTCCCCTCCCCTCCTTTTCCCTCTCCTCCTTTAAGACAGACATAGAGTATAGGAATACTGGTGTAGTCTTATAGAACCTGCAACCAAAATATTGTAGTGTGAGATTTTAATTTTACTTTTCAATAAAGATATTAACGCCACCATCCAGGTTGTGGTGCAGTGGTGTCCTAATGACTCACTGCAGCCTCCAACTTCTGGGCTCAAGCAGTCCTTCTGCCTCAGCCTCTCAAGTAGCTGGGACTAAAGGCGAACACCACTACACTTGATTGATTTCTAAATATTTTGCAGAGACAGCATCTCACTATTACCCAGGCTGGTCTCAAATATTTTGCAGAGACAGCATCTCACTATCACCCAGGCTGGTCTCAAACTCCTAGGCTCAAATGACCTTCCTGCCTCAGCCTTCCAAAGTGTAAGGATTACAGATGTGAACCACTCCGCTTGGTCCCAGTTGGCTTTTTTTGTGATAGCCTGCTGCCTCTGTGACTTTCTTTGAGGTGATCTTGGTTTAATAAGATAATAGATAATGTTCATCATTTAGAAATCAGTAGCTGCTAATACCAGAGAACATTCCAGAAATACCATTGTGTTTTTGTCTTTCTTCCTCTTCTAACTGCTGTGGTAGTGTTAGGTTTTGGTAAAACAGTGAAGGAGTTTTCTGGGTAAATAACCTGGAAAATCTACAAACAATCTAGAAATACCTCTTTATCTTATTTTTGCAAATGACAGGAACAAGTTAATTTTTTTGCCTCCCTTTTGCAGAATCTCTGATCAGAACATCATTCCCTCAGTAACCAGGTCTGTGTCAGTGCCAGATAATGGCTCTATCTGGGAGCTTCAGACAGCAGCCTCACAGCCTGCAGGTAAAAATGTAGACTGTCCTTTCAATAACACTGCAAAGACTTAAGAGTCTTGTAAAAGTTTTATACTTTAATTTTTAAAAAATGTATTAGGTTTTTGATCCATTTTGTATTGAATATTACAAAAAGTTCCATTCTTAAAAATAAATCTCAGCAAAAGTTTAAAGGTATTGTTGAAAATACAACGTTAAGGATTTTTTAGAAATTATTTAGTATATAGATTTCTTCAATTTGAGCTAGTATCTTTTTCATGCTCCTCTAATCCAGCGGTTCTCAACCAGTGTGTCATGACCCAGAGAAGCTGTGTTAAAGGGTCGTGGCATTAGGAAGGTTGAGAACCACTGCTCTAATCAATGTAGAAAGGTCTTTTAAATTGTTTTTGATCTTTCAATTGGGTGGGGGGATGCATAAGTAAAAACATAAGTATGGTGATCTATCCTTTTGAATTAAGGATTGGTGTATACATTAATGCTGTAGGTATCCAGAAGTTTTGGAACGAGAAAAGTCTGCTATAAAGCAAGCACTTTCTTTCATTCTGATGTTTTTGTATCAAATTAGAAGTTTTGAAGTTGGAATTTCTTTTTTTAAATCTGGATATTGGTGGAGCACTTCTATTTCTTAAGGTCTGATATTTGCATCAGTAGATAGTTTAAACCATGGATAACTCTTATGAGACAATATAGTTGGTATTGAAAACTCCTGTGAACCATTGGCACTGGTAGAGTTTTCTATGAGCTATTGAGCCATTTAGGCCATGGTTTTCTTGTTAACATTGACCCTGGGCCTTATGGCAGGAGAAGGAGAAGGATTGTCTTTCCTCATCATCTTTCTATGCTATGTGTACTTTATTTTACTTGGTAGCCATTTATAGTTAGGATGTTAAAATACAGGTTGAATATCCCTAATCGAAAAGACTGAAATCTGAAATGCTCCAAAATTCACAACCTTTTGAGTGCTGGCAGGATTTCATGGTGGAAAATTTTACGCATGAATATTTAACACAAACATTTTTTTTCATGCACAAAGTTATTAAAAGTGTCATGCAAAATTACTTTCAGGTTATGTGTATAAAGTGTATTTGAAGCATAAATGGATTTTTTTGTTTGTTTGTTTTAACTCCGGTTCCATCCCTAAGGTGTCTCATCATGTATGTGTAGGCAAATATCCCAAAATTGGAAAATAAGCAAGCATTTTGGATAATGGATACTCAACCTGTATTCTCCAATTTCCAAGGGGAAACTTTAAGTACTGTACTAAATAATTTCTCTCTAGGTTTGTGTGCATTCAAGGTCCTTTACAAATAGCCCATTGGTTTTATACAGGTATTTGGTAAAGGAGAATGTAAAAATAGAAAATGCTGAAAAATGATGTTGAGAAACATTGGCAACAGGAAAAAGTTTTTTTGCAGTTTTTGTCTGGGACCAAAACCCGCCACCTCCAGTATATGGGGCCAGTGCCCTACTCCTTTGAGCCATAGGCGCTGCCCTGGACTTGAAGATTTTATTTGTTTATTTACTTCTACATATGATTTTGTGTGGCCTTTCAGATCATCAGGATCAAATGTTACTTGTGAGACCTACCCAGCATTTCCTGCTGGAGTATGCACTTTTTCTTCTTTTTATTTTTATTTTATTAATTTATCTATTGTACTTTTTTTAGAACCAAGAGATAAATGCAAGATCTCTCCTTTTTTGAGATGAAATTTGCATAATACAAAATTAACCATTTTAAAGTGAGCAATTCAGTGGCATTTAATATGTTCACAATATAGTGCAGCTACCTAGTTCTCTCAAAGTATTGCCACATGCTTGCCATGTCCCCATGAGAGTGTTACCAACTACTTCTGTTCATCCTTAAAGATGGGCATATGAACAGATGCCTAACATAGGGCTTTGTGAAGATGAAGTTAATTCCCCAATAAATGCATCATACTTGCCTTCTTTCCATATGCATTTAAGGCTACTGATAGAAACTAGAGGCCATTGGCAATTCACTCTACTAGAAGCAAAACATGCAAAACATGTATATAATGGCTTTCATTCAGGCACAGAGAAGCAGCTTTTTTCATTATGCCAGTGGATAAGTTCTGACTCTCCTCCTTTTTTCCCTCGTTGTCTTGCAGTTTGGGAAGGTGGTAGTGTGTGGGATCTTCCTTTGGACACTACAGCACCAAGCCCTGCCCTGGAACAGCTTCAGCAGCTAGAGAAGGCCAAAGCTGCAAAGGTCTGAAATTCGTTCTTCCACGATGGCACATGCCTCTGGCTATGAAACATAAGCATTTCTGCTCATTCCTTTATTGGTGCTTGCTTGATACAAGTACACTCATACTCTATATTCATTGTGCCCTCTTCTCCTGAAAAAAAAGACCTCAAAACAGAATTAAAATTAATGGGTGATTGGTTAGT
This sequence comes from Loris lydekkerianus, assembly GCA_963574355.1. Taxonomy (NCBI): domain Eukaryota; kingdom Metazoa; phylum Chordata; class Mammalia; order Primates; family Lorisidae; genus Loris; species Loris lydekkerianus. Next base: position 13,084 of record CAUYPK010079245.1, on the reverse strand, counting down.
TGACATATTAATTATCAACGGTTATATGTATATTTTAGTTATGTTATTCATAGTATGAATATTTGTTATAGATACGAAGACTGTGAGAAAATACCCACTATGTTGTTCATTAGATCACTGATCTGTAGTTTGAGTTCACATATTGAAACTTTATAGTAGTATTTATATTTCTTAGTATCTCCAGATACACAGCTGAAAAGTTCAACATTAACGTTTGGTTCTATTTTCCATTCATATTTTAATAAAGGAGCTAAGAACCTTAGGTTTTAGTACTTGCCAGAAAAGGATGTTCTACATTAACACCTATATCATTCATTATAATGATTTCTGGGTTCTCGTGCCTCCAAGAGAGTCATTTTACTATTTTATGGTTAATGCATCCTTATTCTTCAAGGTAGTGCCAGTCCTTAGAGTGCTCATGATATGGAAAGTTTCATGGCTAGAGTCTGTCCTCATATATGAATGAGTATCTTTTATGTGAGTATCTTTTAGTTCCCCAGTGCTTTCTGCTGGGAACACAGTTAAGACAGAGTCCTTCAAGGGGCTCATAGTCATGTATGTGTGGGCAGGGAGACATAGACAAGAAACATTTAGAATGACAGAGTGATGATTTCTGACTTACTATTGAAAAAGAAAAGAAAAAAAAAGAATTACAGGGTGGTCAAGAAGAGTATATGATTCAGGTACCCAATTGGAGAGGTAAGGATTAGGAATTGGGTGGCACTTTTGATGGACATAATATCTGAACTAAATTTTGCTTGAAAGATAGTGGGAAGATTGAAGGGTTGAACCCATTTGAAGGGTTTTGTGATGATGAAGCACAAGGAGGTGAAAGTTAAGTTGCAGTTGAAGGGCATAGTTCTAGTAAAGGCTCAGAAGTGAACAAGAACATGTTGGATTCAAGAAGCAGCTAAATAATTCAGTCTAGCTTAGAGCTGTGATGCATCTGAGAAATAAAAGATGAGAGGGGAGACTAAGGAAAAGGGCAGGCTGGTCATGAGGATCCTTGCATGTAATTGTTAAAGGGTTAGATTTTTTTTTTTTTTTTAGTAATTTTTTTTAATTTTTTTTATAATTTATTTTTTTTTTATTATAGATAAAAATATGCACCATAGATGTGGCCCAACCCATCACCTTCCCTCTACCCAAACCTCCCCCCTCCCTTCCCCTTCCTTGGTCCTTTCCTCATAGTCTTGAGGTATAGTTGGGTAAAGGGTTAGATTTTTGGAGTAAAGAGTGCTACTTGAATGTTAGTGGAGGGTCTTTTTTTTTTTTTTTTTTGGGGGGGGGTGAGGGTTAGATGTTGAGGTGAGGAACTTGGGCAAAACTGAATGATGGGAAACTGGATAAGAGACTTGGGAATATAGGTGAGAAAAGACCTGAATTTCATCTGTGGCCATGGAACTGGAGACTAGGTGCTGGATTTGACTAGTGTTTGGGGACTAGAAATGATGACATTTGTTATATGATTAGTCTTTAAATTTTAAAATGTTTGTATAATTTTTCACAGTGACAATTTTACTTCCTTGCTGTTGAATCCTGGTAGCTACACTATTAGATGTTCAGTGAGAAATTTTTTTATAGGGATGAGCAAAGGAATACTATCCACTATTCAAAAGAATTCTGATGTTGCCTGCCTTCTATTGACCCTTTCTGTCCCACATGTAGGAGATGTGTTATAATGGTGGTGTGGGGAGGGAAGGCAGGGAAAAGTGAGAAGAGCTGGGAAGAGCGTAAAACTCTTCTCAATTCGGTGACATCTCAGAATTTGAGTTCTTCCAGAGTTTTATCACTCAGTGATTGAGTGAATGGTAGTGTCTGTGCATTTCAGCATTCTAACAATACTGGTCAGTGCTTGGAGTGTTCCTGTTCTCGATTTCAAGTTTCTAAGAATATTCTTGTGTAATCACAGCTAGAGCAGGAGAGAAGAGAAGCAGAAATGAGGGCAAAGAGGGAAGAGGAGGAGCGAAAGAGGCAAGAAGAACTCCGAAGACAACAGGAAGAAATTCTTCGGAGACAGCAGGAGGAAGAAAGGAAAAGACGGGAGGAAGAAGAGCTTGCCCGAAGGAAACAGGTATATGTCTGGGAAATCTGACCATAAGGTTATGCTTAATGCGGGCCTCACATTACCCTGTTCAGTCCATTATTTTACAGGCACTCCCAAGATCCATGGGGAGTTAATGTCAGGCTTAATGTTAGAACCTTACAAAAATTTTCTCTTTAGTACAGTGGTGAATAAAAAAAAAAAAAAAAAAGTTAAGTGCCAGTGGGTAGGAGCATGGGGGGGAAAACCACTTGAACCCTATATGATTCACTCACCTTTAGAAAGAATCTCTACTTTTCACCAACACCCACTAGAGAGAGATTCTTCAGTCATAGTAAGCCATTGGAATTGATTTCCTTTTCTTTCATAAACCAGTTAGATTTCAGAAGTATTACCCTTGCTGCTAAAACAACCAGGGAAATAAGTTTTGGTGTGCAGCACTGAACATCAAATCACTAAACTACAAGGGTGGCTGGGCGAGGTGGCTCATGCCTATAATCCCAGCACTCTGGGAAGCTGAGGTGGGAAGTTTCCTTGAGCTCTGGAGTTTGAGACCAGCCTGAGCAAGAGCAAGACTCCTGCCTCTACTAAAACTAGAGGAAAAAAATTAGCTGGTGTTGTGGATGCCTATAGTTCCAGGTACTCAGAGGCTGAACACAGGAGTTTGAGGTTGCTGTAAGCTAAGCTAACTCCACAGCACTCTAGCCTGGGCAAAAGAGCGAGACTCTGCCTCAAAAAACAAAATAAACATACCCACAAGGGCTTAAAAAAAATTACAGTAGCATATATAATATAAAATTTATCATTTTAAGTGTTGGTTCAGTGGCATTAAATGCATTTGCATTGCTATGCAAACCTCACCAACATTCATCTACAGAACAACTTCATCTTTGCAAACTGAAACTCCATAGCCATTAACCAGTGAGTCCTGTTCTTTCTGTCCCTGAATAACTGCTATTCTTCTTTCTGTGTCAGTGATTTTGACTACTGTAAGTGGAATCATACAATATTTGTCCTTTTGTGGCTGACTTATTTTATTTAAGGGTCATGTATGTGGTAGAATCTGTCAGACTTCATTCCTTTTAAAGGCTAAATAACATCCCAGTGTAGTATATATCACATTTTGTTAATCCATTCATCTGTTAATAGACATTTGGATGACTTATACATTTTGGCTATCATGAATAGTGTGGGTGTGAACACGGGTGTACAGGTAGCTGTACTTTAGTCTTTGCTTTCAACTCTTTTTGGTTATCTACCTAGAAGTAGAATTGCTGGGTCATAATGATAATTCTATTTTAATTTTTTGAGGAATTGCCATACTGTTTTCCACACCTGATGTACCATTTTACATTCCCATGGGCAACACACAAGGGTTTCAGTTTCTCCACATCCTCCCCGATAACACTTGTTATTTTCTGGTTTTTTTGTTGTTTATTTCTGATAATGGCCTTCCCAGTGAGTATGAAGTGGTATCTCACTGTGGGTTGTTCCCAGTGTTTCAGTATTACAGAAGAGTGTTTAAATGAAAATTCTCATAGGCTTTGCTTAAGTATTTGTAACCAGTGAGGTTTAACATTTTTCATGTTTTTTGTTTTTTTTTTTTTTTTTGCTATTTGTAATTCTGTTTTGAGAGTTCACTGTTTATTTGGCTAATTTTTCTATTGGGGTCTTCGTAGACTCCATTTGAGAGAATCCACTCTAATAACCCCAAGATCTAGACTTTACCATACATTTCCTACTTGTTGGCTCCAAGAGGTGCTTTGTGAAAAACACAAGAGTCCCTGCTGAGCTGAGATTAGAACCGCTATTTTTTAGAGTCACACTGTACATCAGCATGTAAATGCTCCAACGAGTATTACAGTAAAGATACTTATTTAATTCTCTGTTGCTCAGTGTTCCCTAAATGACTTTGATAATGGGACCCGTTTCTTTGTACTGCTTAATTTCAGTGGGACTTTTGTTCTTCAGAACATGTCCTGGGACACATGAACAACTTTACTCTCAATACTTCTTACTGGGAGAAATTATCTCACCATGAGGTGAAGGAGCTAGGTTGATTTGACCTTTCTAGGTTCTCAGTTGATTAAAAAATAGGGACTAGCAGTACCAATGGAGAAACCAAAGCCAGAGTTCTAAAGTGGCTCTTTCTAGGGTTAATCCATAAACAGTATAGCTAATATAGAAAACAGGATGGTCTTCCTAGTGTATTACAATTTACTAAGATTTTAAATATAATTTTCTTTTTATTATTAATGTACTCATTTCCTTAACGTTTTACTCCAGATCCTAGTTGTATAATTTTTGTATTTACTGTTAATAGTCTTAAGATGATGTAACCTGTCCCTATTCAGGTTACAACATAATATATGTATCGATGGACCCAGAGATGAGCTTATACAGCTTTCCTTTTATTTCTTTAGGAAGAGGCTTTGCGACGCCAGAGGGAGCAAGAGATTGCGTTAAGGCGACAGCGTGAAGAGGAAGAAAGACAGCAGCAAGAAGAAGCTCTCAGAAGACTGGAGGAAAGGAGAAGAGAAGAAGAAGAAAGGCGGAAGCAGGAAGAGCTGTCACGCAGACAGGTGACTAGATGGTCTGTTCCTCTAAAGGCTCCTTTGAAACTAGTAGTTGGTGATTATTACAATTAATATTAGAAAATATTAGGACATTAAGATGGCCCATCTAAAACCTTTTTAGGTTGCTGAAAATTACCAAAAGGAACATAACTGACTTTTATTACTTCTATCTAAATTTCTCCAAATGGAAACCTGTTTTCTAGGAGGAAAAATAAAATTTGTCTTATTTTTCTGCTTTTGACTGAGCTATACCATGAAAAATGTTGGAAAATGTGAATTCCAAACCTCCCACACATAACAGTACAATAAATTCCCATAAATTTCCCAGCTTCAAGAATCACTAATGGGTTGGATGTAGTGACTCACACCTGTAATCCTAGCACTTTGGGAGGCCACGGCAGGAGGATCACTTGAGGTGAAGAGTTAAAAGACCAGCCCAGGCAGCATAGACTCCCTGTTTCTACCCCCCAAAATTAACTGAGTATATTGGCAAGTGCATTTAGTCCCATCTGCTTGGGAGACTGAGCCAAGAGAATCGCTTGAACTGGGAAGTTGGAGGTAGTGGTGAGCTATTATGATGCCCCTGCACTCTGGGTGACAGAGCAAGAGTCTGTCTTACTGAAAAAACACCCCTCCACCCCCCAAACCCACAACAGCAGCAAAACTAATGTAGTAATTTTTATGTATGGTGTGTGAAGAGGATCTGGTTTCATTCTTCTGTGTATGGATATCCTGTTTCCCAGAACCACGTCTTAAAGATACTATCCTTTCCCATTGTGTGGTCTTGGCATCTCTGTCAAAAATCAGTTGACCATAAACGTGTGAGTTTATTTCTGGGCTTTCTATTCTCTTTTCACTTTCTTGACATTATTTATTTCTATGAGTTTTATACTTTTAGCTCTTTTAGATACAGTTTTTTTGTATTTTAATACATGTCCTTTGTTAGAGAATTGATTTACATGTATTTTGCCCCAGGCTATGGCTTGTAGATTTATTTTCATGGTGGCATCTTTTGATGAGGAGAGATTTTCCATTTTGATGAAATCCTGTGAAGTTTTTCCTTTTATTAAAAGTGTTTTTTTGGGCAGTGCCTGTGGCTCAGGAGTAGGGCGCTAGCCCCATATGCCAGAGGTGGCGGGTTCAAACCCAGCCCCAGCCAAAAAAAAAAAAGAGTTTTTTTATTTCCCCTCTATAAGAAATCTTTGCCCATCTATAGATCATAAAAATATCTTCTATATTTTTTTGAAAGCCTTATGCTTTTAGTTTGTTCACAAATAAGTTCGAGTTATGTTTTGTGTATATTATGAGGAGTGAGTTGCTTGAGCACCAGGTTTGCAATCTTTGCTTTCTCCATTGAATTTCTTTGGTGTTTTGTCAAAATCTGTTGTATATAATTCTTTTTTTGGACTTTTCTCTTGTGTTCAATTGGTTAGTTTGCCCATCCTTACCCAAGTATGCACTGACTTTGTTATTGTAGCATTGTAGTGTGTCTTGAAGTCAGTAGGTATGTCTTCAGCTGTTCTTTTGTTAGACTGATCAGCTATCTTAGATCCTTTGCCTTTCTATTAAAACTTAGAATTGGCTGGGTGTTGTGGCTGATGTCTGTAAAATCCAGCAGCTTCAGGAGGCTATGGTGGGAGGATTGCTTGAGCCTAGGAATTGAGGCTGCAGTGAGCTATGATTATATCACTGTATTCTAGTTCAGGTGACAAAGTGACACTCTGTCTCTTAAAAATAAAAAAAAACAAAATAAAATAATTTTTTTTTAGAATTATCTTGTTTTTCTATAAATAAAAACCTACTGTAATTATAACTTGGATTGTGTTGAATCTGTACATTGGGGAGAATTTACATGTAAGATGTACTGAGTCTGCCAAAGAACATGTATATCTTTCTCTTTATTTATATTTTCTTCACCTTTTGTTAGTACAATTCTGTTTTTATTATAGAAGTCATACATATCTTTTATTAAACTTATTGAGTATTTTACTTTTTATGCTTATAATAAATTAATAAAATTTATTCTTCAGTTGTTCCTATATAGAAATGCAATGGGTTTTCTTTTTCTTTTTCTTTTCTTTTCTTTTTTTTTTTTTTTTTTTTTGAGATGGAGTCTCACTTTGCCCTTAGTAGAGTGCTGTGACATCATAGCTCATAGCAACCTCAAACTCTGTGGGCTTCAGCAATCCACTCACCTTCACCTGCTGAGTAGCTGAGACTATAGGTACTCGCCACGATGCCCAGCTGTTTTTAGAGACAGGGTCTCCCTCTTGCTCAGGCTGGTCTCGAACTCCTGAGCTTAAGCAATAATGCTGACTTGGCCTCCCGGTGTGTTAGGATTGCACACGTGAGCCACCTCACCCAGCCTTGGGTTTTCATATATAGATCTTAAATCCTGAGACCTTGTGAAACTCACATTATTTCTAATGGTATTTTTGTTGATTTCTTAGGATTTTCTATGGATTCTCATTGATGAATAGGATCAATTTTAATTGTTCCTTTCCAGTCTTGGATAGAATTGGTTGAAGTGGACGATGAACAACTTATTTCCCAATTTTAGGGAGAAAATTGTTTAGTATTTCACCATTGAGTATGTTGAAAGTTTTTTGTAAGTACCTATTGCCTGAGTGAGGAAGTTACTATTTCTAGTTTGCTGAAAGTTTTTCCATGAATGGAGAGAATTTGTAAAATGCTTTGTATTTACGGTTGATGATTTAGTTTTCTTATTTAATCTGTTTATATGGTGAATTGTATTAACTGAGTTATTTCAATGTTAACTTTGTATTCCTGAATTAACATTCTACATGATGCTATGTTAACCTACTAGTTACTGTTTTGTCAAGGATATTTGCATCAGTCTCTTGAGGGATATTTGCCAATTGTTTTCTTCTAATGTGTTTGTTACTTTGGTTTTACGTTTAAGTTAGTCTCTTGAGACAAATTTCAAAGTGATACTTCTTTCACTATTTTCCGAAAGCATTTATATAAGATTTATATTATTAAATATTTCTTCACTAAATACAGATGTACCTTGTTTTATTGTGCTTTGCTTCATTGCACTTCGTAGGTGTTTCATTGTTTACAAATTAAAGGTTTGTGGCGACCTTGTCTATTGGCCAATACCTTGTGCTCACTTTGTGTCTCTTTCAGATTTTGGTGATACTCACAATATTTTAATCTTTGTTTATTATATCTCCTGTGGAAATCCATGATCGGTAATCTTCAATGTCACTATGATGTAATTGTTTTGGGCGCACCATGAACTGTGCCTACATAAGACAGTGAACTTAATCCATACATGTTATATGTATTCTTACTGCCTCACTGACCCTTCTTGCTCCCTCTTCTTAGGTCTCCCTATTACCTAAGACACAAAAAATAGTGAAAGTAGGCCAGTTAATAAACCTACAGTTGCCTTCAAGTGCAAGGAAGAATTGACATTTCTCACTTTAAATAACAAATTAGAAATGATTTGTTTGTTTTCCAGTTTTTCTTTCTTTTTTTTTTTTTTTTTTTTTGAGATGGAGTCTCACTTTATCACCCTCAGTTGAGTGCCATGGGGTTACAGCTCACAGCAACCTCCAGCTCTTGAGCTTAGGCAGTTGAGTAGCTGGGACCACAGGTGTCTGCCACAATGCCCGGCTACTTTTTGTTGCAGTTTGGCCGGGGCAGGGTTTGAATCCACCATCATTGGTATATGGGGCCAGCCAAACTAGAAATGATTAAGCTTAGTAAGAAAGACATGTCAAAAGCTGAGATAGGTCAGAAACTAGGCCTCATGTACCAAATATTTAGCCAAGTTGCGAATGCAAAGGAAATTCAAAGTGCTACTCTAATAAATACATGAATTATAAGAAAGTGAAATAGTGGCTTGGCACTTGTAGCTCAGCAGCTAGGGCACCAGCCACATATATCAGAGCTGGTGGGTTCAAATCCAACCTGAGCCTGCCAAACAACAATGACAACTACAACCAAAAAATAGCCGGGTGTTGTGGCTGGCGCTTATAGTCCCAGCTACTTGGGAGGCTGAGGTAAGAGAATCACTTAAGCCCAAGAGTTTGAGGTTGCTGTGAGCTGTGGCACTATGGCACTCTACCCAGGGTGACAGCTTGAGACTGTCTCAAAAAAAAAAAAAAAAGTAGGCTGGATGCCAGTGGCTCACATCTGTAATCCTAGCACTTTGGGAGGCTGAAGTGGGAGGATTACTTGAGGTTAGGTATTTGAGAGCAGCCTGAGCAATATAGCAAGACCCTGTCTCTGTAAAGTATAGAAAAATTTGCTGTGTGTGGTGGTGCATACCTGTAGTCTCAGCTATTTGGAAGGCTGAGACAAGAGGATCATTTGAGTTTAGGAATTTGAGGTTGTAGTGAGGTATGACGAAGCCCCCGCACCATAGACTGAGCAATAGAGCAAGACTCAGACTTAGTGGTCTCAGTGGAAGATCAAACCTCCACAACATTCCCTTAAGCTAAAGCCTAATCTAGAGTAAGGTCCTAATTCTTCTCAATTCTATGAAGGCTGAGAGAGGTGAGGAAGTTGCAGAAGAAAGAGGTTGTTATATGAGGTCTAAGGAAAGAAGCTATCTCTATAATATAAACGTTCAAGATGGTGTAGCAAGTGCTGTTAATAGAAGCTATTATGTTATCCAGAAGCTCTAGCTAAGATGATTGATGAAGGTGGCTACACTAAAGAACATTTACAGTGTAGATGAAATTGCCTAATATTGGAATAAGATGCCATCTAGGACTTTTGTAGGTGGAGAGTTGTCAATGCCTGGCTTCAAAGGACAGACTTGACACTCTGGTTAGGGGCTGACGCAGCTGTTATCTTTCATTTCAAGCCAATGTTTATTTACCATTCTTAGAATTGTAGAGCCCTTAAGAATTATACTAAATCTATTCTGTGCTCTTTTGGAACAACAAAGCCCAGATGTCAGTACATCTCTTTACAGTATGATTTGCTGAATATTTTAAGCCTGCTGTTGAGACCTACGGCTCAGAAAAAAAGATTCCTTTCAAAATTATTACTTCTGATTGACAGTACACCTGGTCACCCAAGGTCTGATGGAGATGTACAAGAAAATTAATGTTTTTATGCCTACCAACACAGCATCCATTCTGCAGCCAGTGGATCAAGGAGTAAATCAAGGAGTAATTTCTACTTTTTTTTTTTTTTTTGAGACAGGGTCTCTTGCTCTGTTACCCTGACTAGAGTGCAGTAGTGTCGTCATAGCTCACTGCAACCTCAAACTCCTGGGCTCAAGCAATCCTCCCATCTCAGCCTCCGAAAATGCTGGGATTACAGGTGTGAGCCATTGTGCCTGGCAGTAAAGTATTTTTTAAATAAGGTATATAAATTGCTTTTTTTTTTTTTTTTTTTTTAAAGACATAATGCTATTGTATAGGTAATAGACCACAGGTAGTATAAACATAACTTTATATTGTTCTGTCCTAGAAAACCAAGAAATTTGTGTGACTTGCATTATTGCAGTGGTCTGGAACTGTATCTCCAAGTTGTACTTATATTTGACAGAGTTCATCATTGAAACCATTTGGTCCTAGAACTTTCTTTGTGGAAAGGCTTTTTATTAAGTTCAATTTTTGTGTGTTATATGGCTACTCAGGTTTTTTGTTTTGTCTGTTGTGTCATCAGTGTTTGTAATCTGTTGCTTGTCTTTTTTAGAAGCAGCCACACTTCTGCTCTAACCTCATAGTTATAGTCAAAATGTAACATTTTAAATCTGTGATATGGTAGCAGGCTCTGTCTACAAGGAAGAAGCCTGAAAGGAGTGACTGTTGGATAGGTAGAAACAAGAGGTGCTACGAGTCGACTAGGAACTAATAAAGAGATAAGGACAAGGGGTAGTTGGGCATAATCAAAAGACAGAGGTGCAGTTGACTTCCTAAGGCTTAGGGATGTTCTCTTAGAGAAGCCGACATCTGACCTATGTTTGGAAAATGAAGGGGGAAATGTGTCATCTGGTAAGACAGGGTTGAGGCTCAGCAGCAAAGGTGAGGGGGAAACTAGAGTTCTGGAGGGCACCATGAAACAGTTTTGTGGGAAGAAAGCAGAAGGTAAATGAGCTCAAATGAGGGAAATAGTAGTAGGTGGTGGAGGCTTGGTCAGATAAGGACCTATGAGCCTATGGCCACAATGAGCAAACACCAGGGATGGAATTAAGTAATCTTGTAAGGTTGCTTTGGTTCCAGAGCTGGCTGATGCTTTTGTGGTAATCAGTATTCTTGGTAGCTCTTAGCCCTGAGGACCCTGAAAAGCTTGTTTGGATTTTCCAGGATACTTTCTGGCAGTTAGTGGTGAGCTACTTGGAGATCAGGGCTTTTGCTATAGACGTTTAAAGTGGAAGTCATATAATTAATTAAAATTGTGTTCTAGGGTGCAGTGGCATGTGCCTGTAGCCCCAGGTACTAGGAAGGCTGAGAAGGGAGTATCATTTGAGCCCAGGCTTGTGTGCTATGATTGTGCCCATGTATATCCACTGTATTCCAGCCTGAGCAGTATAGTAAGACCCTATCTCTTTAAAAAAAATATGTCCCGGAAGCGTGTCTTTGTGGCTATTGTAATTATATTTTAAAAGAAAACTTAGTTCTACATTTTGTCGTCATAAATAGTTCCTGCTTTCTCTTTTATTTTTGTAGACATTCAGCAGACACCTTCAAATGTGATTCCGATTCTTTCCCCCCCAAGTAATTTTTTTTTTTTTTTTTGAGACCTAGCCTTGAGCTGTCGCCCTGGGTAGAGGGCCATGGCATCACAGCTCATAGCAACCTCCAACTCTTGGGCCCAAGCAATTCTCTTTGCTCAGCCTCCCAAGCAGCGGGGACTACAGGCGCTTGCCACAATGCCAAGCTATTTTTTGGTTGTAGTTGTCATTGTTGTTTGGCAGCCCCAGGCTGGATCCCAACCCACCAGCTCCAGTGTATGTGGCTGGCACCCTAGCCGCTGAGCTATAGGCGCTGAGCCCACCCAAGTAATATTAACACAATTTTCCTCTCTTTAATTTTTCCTTCTGGAAAGGAAGAGGAGGCTGCAAAATGGGCCCGGGAAGAAGAAGAAGCCCAGCGTCGATTAGAGGAAAACCGGCTGCGAATGGAAGAGGAGGCAGCTAGACTTCGGCATGAGGAAGAGGAACGGAAGAGGAAGGAGCTGGAGCTTCAGCGCCAGAAGGAGTTAATGCGCCAGAGGCAGCAGCAGCAAGAGGCTCTCCGGAGATTGCAGCAGCAGCAGCAGCAACAGCAGCTGGCACAGATGAAGGTAAAGCCCAGACATCAGCCATAAAAGCCCAGGCACTGCTCTCTGGCTCTTTTGGTTAGGTAGATGCTGGCAATATCAGTAGTAGTTGAGCTGTATATATTTTTTATTAAATATTACTGGTCAGGTTTTTTGATCATTAATAAAATATATGATGCACATATTTTGTGTTAGACATTTAAACAAGAGAGATGCAAACACAAGAGGATAGGGTGTGAGCTACAAGGCAGGCTAAACAAGTAAATGTATTTGGTTCATAAATTTAATCTGACTCAGTGAACTGCCGAGACAAAGGTAAATGAGCCAAGGCAGTTGACCACAGAGAGCTCACAGATAAACATTTAGAAGCATAAATGGAACTAGAATAGTTAAAACACAGTTGGCTATAGGGGCTTGTTGCATAAATGGAACTAGAATAGTTAAAACACAGTTGGCTATAGGGGCTTGTTGAAAATTACAATAAAAGGTGATGTATGTGAAGAATTGTTTTAAGAGGATTCAAAGCATTATTTGAAAAAAGGAGAAAATGAAAACTGGGAACCTAATAATGGGTATGATGGTGGCAGTCAGAATGAATAGGAAGGGCCAGCAGGAGAGAAGTGGCCCAACAGCAATCAGCAATACTGAGTAACTGTCCACAGGTAAGGAGTGTAGGCATTCTTGCTTTGTCACCTGGCCTAGAGTGCCATGGCCTCAGCCTAGCTCATAGCACCCTCAAGCATTCCTCCTCCTTCAGCCTCTCAAGTAGCTGGGACTGCAGGCGTGAGCCATAATTCCTGGCTAATTTTTTTTTTTTTAGTAGAAAAGTTCTTGCTGTTGCTCAGGCTGGTCTGGAACTCCTGAGCTCAAGCAGTCCACAGCCTTGGCCTCCAAGAGTGCTAGGATTACAGGCATGAACCACCACACCTGGCCTTTCACCTTCATTTCTGAAAGATAGCTTTAGTGGATGATGAATTTGTCGTTGTCAGTTGTTTGCTCTTTTCCTTTGAGGATTTTTTTTTGTTTATTTGTTTTTTTTTTTTTATTTATTTATTTTTTTATTTTTTATTTTTTATTTTTTTTGGAGTTTTATTTATTTATTTTTTATTGTGGAGAAGGGGCAGGGAAAGAAGGCGGGGGAAGAGGTGAGTGACAGGGTCGGGCCAGTGGCATGGTACCACATTGGCTGTATCTAGGTAGAGGCAGTTTCAGGCCG